>PGFW01016084.1:0-19573 GCA_003123925.1 Haematobia irritans | reverse complement strand
GAATACAAATTAAAGCATATTGTTCACAATATTGGGTACATAGATCATGCATCATAAAATATACCAAAATGAAGGCTAGTCTGTTCTACACTAAGCCATTTAATTTCAATTTTTGGACAAGGTAAATATTTTAAGTAGCTGCAAAACAACACAAATAGCGCTGGTATGTCAAAACGTTCACTGTAGGTAATAATTAAAAAATGTCAAGCTTTGTGATAAAGCTGTCAGTTGGTAGATTGCAACACTTGGGGTTGCCCAATCTCGAAATATAAAAGGCAACCGTAGTATCAAAATATTGATCTGTATTATTAATACGCTAAGTAACATAATATTAAAATACAAAATTCGGACAAATTCGATGAAAATTGCTGATTCCATATACTCAGGAGCAAAATAAAATCAACATGTTCGGATCCTCATTAAAAGACATAAAACACTTTCAATCGAATGATGTTGGAAAAATCTGAGATAAAAGTCTTCCCCACCATTTTGAAGAAAATTTAACCTTTCCATAACACTTGTAAAATCTGTAATCGTATACTGAAAAATCATTAAAATACGAATGCAAATTTTGCTTGGTATAGAAGACGCATTTCTCTGCACTGAAAAAAATATTGACGTGATATTAAAGATTACTTAAAGACTTACGCACCTAAATGTTAGGATGCGAAATTTTACAAAATATTAAGGACAAATTTCTATTTAAAAAAACAATGACATTTAATTAAAATAAATGTTTATATAATCTCATGCTTCAAAATTTCGTATACCCTGCTTCCACACTGTTGGAACAGGGGTATTATAAGTTAGTTGCATATGTTTGCCAAACACCAGAAGAAGGTGGAGATACACACATAGTGCCTTTGGCAAAAAGCTCAACGGTGGGCTCCTGATTCGCATATAGCGATGTCCCGTCTGTCGTGAACACATTTTGTAAAGTCTAGGTCGCAGTTTTTGTCAATCGACTTCAAATTGGCACAAGTATGTGTTTTGGCTCAGAATAGGATCCCTATTTGATCTTTGGAAGAAAATCGTTTCAAGATTTAAATATATAACTCCCATATAATTTCGCCGATATGGACTTATATGGCCCCAGAAGCCAGAGTTTTACACCTAGTTTGCTTAAAATTTTGCACAAGAGACAATTAGTACTATTAGTCAAGTGTGCCAAATTTTTTTTGAATCGGTTCAGATATTACATATAAGCTCTTTCGCCCGAATAATGGCACTAATACGTCCCAAGAAACCCAGAGGTTTTACTTTCGTTAGTTTTGAAATTTTTCGCACAGGGAAGTAGAATTTAGCATTGTAGCTATAGCGTGCCAAATTTGGTCGGAAATCGGTTCAGAATTTAGATATACGGCTCCCATATATAGCTTTCGCCCGATTTACACAGAGGCCAATTTTTTGCTCGACTTAAGTTGAATTTTGCACAGAGAGTAGAATTAACATTTTGTGGGATATGGTGCCAAATTTGGGTTGAATCGGTTCAGATCTTAGATATAGCTCCCATATATTAGCTTTCGCCCCGACTTAAACTCTATGGACCAACAGAGGCCAATTTTTTGCTCCGAATTTAGTTGAAATGTTGCACAGGGAGTAGGAATTAGCATTGTAGCTATGCGTGCCAAATGTGGTTTGAACATCGGTTTCTCAGATTTTGACAAAAAAATGGGTCAAATACCAACATATTCCTTGTAAAATCGCCACTGCTTAGTCGAAAAGTTGTAAAAAATTCTCTAATTTTTCCTAAACTTCTTAATACATATATATCGAGCGATTAAAATCACTTAAATAAACTTGCCGAGTTTCCTTTAAAAATTGCTTTCAGATTTAAATGTTTCCCAATTTTTTTACTAAAACATTGTGTTCCACCCTTAGTGCATTAGCGACTTAAATTTGAGTCTATAGATTTTGTCAGAAGTCTATAATATTCTGTCCAGATCGAAGTGATATTTAAAATGTATGTATTTGGACAACCTTATATATAATAGCACCCAACACATATTGACGCATGTGATATGGAATCCAAAAATTTTGATCTACAAAAGTTGGTGCAGGGATATTAATATAGCTGGGCCCCGCCCGACTTAGACTTTCCTACTTTTTCATTAAATTAGGACACACAATCTTTATAAAATTCGCGTTCCTCGTTAAAGTCGCATGTCTTTGAACTAAGAAAATTTACAAAATCATTCAAAGACAATTTTTTTAAATTGATGAAAAATCTTAATTTCAAAATAAAGTTTATAATCTTTGCTTCAAATTTTTTTCATTAAATTTAGGACACAAATTTTATATATTTGCGTCCTCCGTTAAAGTCGCATGTCTGAAACACATTTTTTTATTTAAGGAAATTGTCCTTAAATTGACTGAAATATTAAACTTTAGATTTAAAATAAAAACGCTTCAAATATAGGCTAGGACTTATTTTGAGGATTAGCGTCTTTGGTCTAAAGTTTTTTTTTTTTGGAATTAAGAAAACATTTTTATACCCTGCCGGCCACAACTGTGGAACGGGTATTATTAAGATTAGTGAATACTGTTCTGTAAACACCCAGCCAAGGAACGAGAGTTTTAGAACCCACATGGTGTCTTTGACAATAATGCTCAGGTTGGGGTCCCTGAGTCGAATAATACCATGTCCGTTTTGTCCGTCTGTCCGTCCGTTCCGTCCGTCTGTCCTGTAGAACAACATATTTTGTGATCAAAGATCTAGGTCGCAATTTAAGTCCAATCGCCTTCAAATTTTGGGCACATATTTTCCTTAATTTGGTCAGAATAGAACCATTGATTTGGAAGAAATTCGGTTTAGATTAGATATAGCTCCATATATGATCTTTCGCCCCATATGCCACTAATACTGTACCAGAGCCAGAGTTTAATACCGATTTGCTTGAAATTTTGTACAAACATAACACTTAGTTACATGGGTTACAAGTGTGCAAAATTTGATTTAAATCGGTTCAGATTTAGATATAGCTCCATATATATCTTTCGCCCGAATGGACTTATATGGCCCCAGGAAGCCAGATTTTTTGTCCAACTTTGTTTTGAAATTTTGGCTTGGAATACAATAGTAGTAGAAGATTACAGTATGGAAAAAATTTGATTGCAAATTGGTTCAGATTTAGATATAGCTCCCAATAATATTATCTTTCGGCCCGATATGGGACTATATGGTCCTAGAAGGCCAGGAGTTTTGGCCCAATTTGTTTGAAATTGTGACTAGCGGAGCACAAATTAGTAGTGCAGCATAGTGGTGCAAAATTATTGAATCGGTTCAGATTTCAAGATAAGCTCCATATATATCTTTCGCCGATATGGATTATATGGTTCTAATAGCCAAAGTTTTTGGCCCAATTTGGTTGAAATTTTGCACAGGGAGTAGAACATTTTCCTTGTAAAATCGCCACTGCTTCTTAGTCGAAAAGTGAAAAAAGTTACTCTAATTTTTCTTAAACTTCTAATACATATAATCGAGCGATTAAATCATAATATAAACTTTTGCGAAAGCTTCTTAAAATTGCTCAGATTTCAAGGTCCCATATTTGTTTACTAACATTGTGTTCCACCCTAGTCCCATCTTAAAATTTTGAGTCTATGTTTGTAAAAGTCTATCACTAAATTTTGAGGTCTATAGATTTCTGTGGAAGTCTATCCAAATTTCTGTCAAATCGTGTGATATTTAAATGTATGTAATTTGGGACAACCTTATATATATGTTACACCAACACATTTGACAGATGTGCATATGAGTATCGAAAATTTAGATCTAACAAAGTGTGCGCAGGGTATAACTATACGTCGGCCCCGCCCGACTTTAGGACTTTCCTTACTTGTTTACTTTGCAAAGTATCATTATAATTTGGATTTCAACTGGCATTTTTTTGTACGTGAGTGCTTTAGTAATAAAACGCGAAAAGAGAATGACAATTTGGTACCATGATCATCTATTATTGGTCCTAATTTAAACAGGATAAGCGTCACTAAAAAATCTTTATTTATAGGAACGCAATCTTTGGCTCGGGAATCAAGGCCAAAAATCCATAAAGGAAGGTCAAAATCTTGGATTCCAAGTAAACTTTTTTTTTGGAGTTGATATAAACGTTTATCCTTGTCCCACATTTCGGTAAGTTTTTAGATGAAAATTGTATTTGTCCATACAGTTTAGGCTTGACCTCAGTAATTTTGTTTTAATAATATCTTGCAAAGTTATCCAAAACTAAATAAAATCGTCGTTTAGTTGTTGGCATTTTGTTGTATACTCAAAGCAAAAAATCGTTCAAAAATTATTTAATACGTTTTTTTAACTTGAAACATAGCATAATTTCTACTTGAAGTACGAGTCTGACTTTCGAAATGAAGTTTCAATTTGTTTGTAAAAGATTTGATAGCACATGGAGAAAATCTGAGAGAAATGAATAACTTCTTTTTTATTGGCTCGGAATCAATATCAAAACCACTTAGAATAACGAACGAACATCGTTTGGAACCGGACATGCTTTTTACCTCCTCCTTACGGAGGGTATATTAACTTTTGTGCATTCCAATTTGTACACAATCGAAATATTGGTCTCAGACTCAACGAAGATATATCATATACTATTATTATATATATATATATATATATATATATATATATATTATAATATAATATATATATTATACTATATATATATATATATAATACTATATAGTCGCCACCCGCCATATGTTCGGGGCACTGTATTTATATACTGTTTTTGTTTGAGGCCATTTTTGCCATTCTTTGGGGGGACTGACCTCAAAGCATTATTTACCAGTATATCGGCATTGTTTGGAGACATCCATTGTTTGAGGTCAGGAAAAAAAATTTTGTGTTTTTTGTGTTTATATAAAGTTTTCGCAATTTTGATCCTATATATTCCACGTTTTCCCCTATATATTTATTATTTCCTTAATTTTTGGATTACTGAAATATTCGATTGCATTCAACAATGTTGCCACCGATCTCTAAATATCCAATGTACATTGTTATGCTCTCTGTTGTCTTTTGTGTGGGTGTGTGTGCGTGTGTGTGCCCATACATCACATATTACACAAAGAGATATTCTCTCTACTGTACTCTCCATAGGAAGAGTAAGGCTAACTATTTCTTTTTTTACATATGCATTTCAAATGTTGATTTTTCAAATGCCTGTGCAGTCTCCCCGGTTGACACTCAAATCGAGCAGGATCATGCGTTCGGGTGCTGTTGAAATTCTTTTGATTAGGGGAAACGAACTATTACTAAATTAGCGTTTGCTATTTAAAATGATGGGATTGTTTACATACACAATAGGATGAATTTCTAAAATATATATATTTGAAATTTTATAAAATATATATTTCTGTAGACTTCTTTTTTTTCAAATTATCGTTATCAATGGGAAAATATGTTTCAATAAAATGTAATTTAAAATTTTTCATTTAAATTTTGTTAAAAAGTATACACAAAAGTAAACCAACTGGGAAAGAAAATGTAGGTTAATTTTTTAAAATTCGTTAACTAAACTAATTTACAAACCAACGATACAATAAACTACAGTATATATTTTACAAATTGAAGAAAATGTATTAGGCATCATTAACTAAAGTAACAAAAATAATTAAAATTTTTCTTAAAATATAATAATTTCCACGAACTAAAATAACAGTTAATGGCTTTACGTTTCTCTACAAAAAAGTGAATCTAGCACAATAACGACAATTTAACTTTGTTTTAGTTCATGAAAATTATTTTTTTTAATTTTTAATCATTTTTTGAACGATATTCGATTTGCATTCCAACAAATGTTACCACCGATCTTCTAAATATCCAATGTACATTGTTATGCTCTCTGTTTGCTTTTGTGTGGCGTGTGTGTGTGTTGCCTATCATCAAATATACAGCTGTTGCCAAATTTGGTGCTTTTAAGCCACCAAATTTAATGCTTTTTGATTTACTAAAAGCAGCCAATTGCCTTTTTTTCGGTGCCTTTTCAAGAAAAGCCACCAACTTGTGCTTTCTGCATCTTTCATTAGTGCTTTTGGTGCTTTTTTTTTTAATTTTGAAACAGTATTAAGTAATTGATACAAAAAATTTTTGATTAGACTTTCAAGAGCTGAAGAAACTCAAAATTTTATTTTGGCCAATATAGAATTTGATGTTATTGAGTTTGGTTATTGATTATTTGTTAAATTAATATGGTTAATTTAGGGTTTCTCTAGAAGTCTAACGATGAGTGCCGAATTTTTGAATTTGAGTTGACCATCTTTACCAAATTCAAAAATTCGCTACTCATTAAAAACGTTTGTATTAAATTCACAAAAGCACGCACAACTGAAATAAGCAATAGACTCCTTCCAAATATTATAATATTTTGAAAGTTGAAAATACAATACTGATTGCAAAATGAATTGACGAAAGCATTAAACTGAATCAAAGTGTTTACTAGAATAAGCGGTTTCATAATGGTGAGTACTAAGTTTGAGTTTTGCCGCCCTAAAGTGAAAACTACTATCAGCTAAAAAAAGGCATAAAATTATGCATATTTGGTGCAAAATTTTATATTACCTTGATGGGGATATAGCCAAAAACAAATTTTTTCACCAAAGTTGTATTCCTTAAAAATTGAATTTATTGAAAGAAAAGTAATTGTTGAAAAAAATGACGTATTTTTAGGAGCTAACACTCGATCTTACTTAACTTCATAAAATTCATCACAAAAGCTTCTATAATCACATCTCGGAAAGTTTTTTTTTTTAGTAGGCATTTTAATTTTCGATTTTTGTGGTGAAGATGGTATGTAGAATTTATAATAGAATTTTTGGTGCTTTTTGCCCATGGGGTAGTCTTGGCAACAACTGATCAAATATACAACAAAGAGCTATTTCTCTACTGTTACTCTCCCACTAGGCAAGAGTAGGTAAACTATTCTTTTTTTTTATATGTGCATTTCAACTGTTGATTTTATCAAATGCTGTGCAAGATCTCGTGAGCACTCAATTCGAGCAGGTCATGCGTTGGTGTGCTGTTGAATTTCTATTTTGTATGGGGAAGCGAATTTACTAATATTTTGTCATAAATGATGGATATGTTACATACACCAATAGGATAGTAATTTCTAAAATATATATATTTGAAATTTTTATACATATATATTCATGTCACACTTTCTTTTTTGTCAAATTATCGTTATCAATGGGAAATATATTTCAATAAAATGTTTTCTTTTTCTAATCTTATAATATTTTCATTAAATTTTGTAAAAAGTATTACACAAAAGTAACCAACTTTGGGAAAAGAAAATTGTAGGTTAATTTATTTTTTAAATGTTAACTAAAACTTATTACAAACCACGATACAATAAAACTACAGTATATATTTTACAATTGAGGAAAATGTATTAGCATCATTACTAAGTACAAAATAATTAAAATGTAAACTTTTCATATTGTAATTCTCATATTGGGAACATTTTTCTAAATATAATACATTTCCACGAACTAAAAATAAGTAATGGCTTTTACGTTCTCTATTACAAAAAAAGTGAATCTAGCACAATAACGACAATTTAACTCTGTTTTAGTTCATGAAAATTATTTTTTTAATTTTTAATCATTTTTTGAACGATAGTCAAATAAACTAAACGAAGGGAAAAATTATATGCAAAGATATAAGTATAAAGATTTACTAAATTCATAATTTTACGAAATTTTCTTTAACGAGTAAAAACAAATGAATAATAAATTTTTTGAATATGAAAAATACTTATTTATTTTTGTGATATCGTCATTTGTAATACAGTTTATTAACAATGTACTAAAATTCACCTACACTATCCTTCCTGGAATGTTCTTTTGGATATCAGAGTTGCCATTTTGGTTTCGATCGCGACCAAATATTTCCAATACAATTATTTAAATCCGATAGCGTCGGGGACCAAATGGAATTGGTTTGATTTTGGTCCATTTGCCGCCAAATGGGTAATTTTTCCAATTTGTTTTAATTTTGTTCAAATTATTTTGTGAAAAAACAATTTTTAACAACAATGATATATTAAGAAATATAATTTTGAAAAAAAAAATCTATAGCAAACAAAATATATACCAAAATTTTCTATAGATATAACATTTTTGACAAAATCGTATGTAGAAATTAAATATGGACAAATTTTTCCTATAAAAATAAAATTTTGGAAGCAAAATTTAAAAAACAAATGGAAAAATTACCCATTTGGCGCAAATGGACCAAAATCAACCAGATTCCATTTGGTCCGACCATCGGATTTAATAATTTTGTGGGAATATTTGGTCCAGATCGACCCAAACAATGGCAACTCTTGATATCCAAAAGAACCATCCAGGAAGGATAGTGTAGGTGAATTTTAGTACATTGTTAATAAACTGTATTACAAATGACGATATCACAAAAATAAATAAGTATTTTTCATATTCAAAAAATTTATTATTCATTTGTTTTTACTCGTTAAAGAAAATTTCGTAAAATTATGAATTTAGTAAATCTTTATACTTATTAATCTTTGCATATAATTTTTCCCTTCGTTTAGTTTATTTGACTATCGTTCAAAAAATGATTAAAAATTAAAAAAATAATTTTCATGAACTAAAACAGAGTTAAATTGTCGTTATTGTGCTAGATTCACTTTTTTGTATAGAAACGTAAAGCCATTAACTTTTATTTTAGTTCGTGGAAATTATTATATTTTAAGAAAAATGTTCCAATATGAGAATTACAATATGAAAGTTACATTTTAATTATTTTTGTTACTTTAGTTAATGATGCCTAATACATTTTCTTCAATTTGTAAAATTATATACTTAGTTTTATTGTATCGTGGTTTGTAATAAGTTTAGTTAACATTTAAAAAAAAATTAACCTTACTTTTCTTTCCCAGTTGGTTTACTTTTGTGTATACTTTTTAACAAAAAATTTAATATGAAAAATTATAAATTACATTTTATTGAAATATATTTTCCCATTGATAACGATAATTTGACAAAAAAGAAGTGTACAGAACAATATATATTTTATAAAATATCAAATATATATATTTTTAGTAAATTTCATTCCTATTGTGTATTGTAACATATCCATCATTTTATACAAAAACCTATTAGTAAAATTCGCATCTCCCCTATACAAAAAATAAATTCAACAGCACGCCCAACGCATTTGACCTGCTCGATGATGTGCTCACGAGACTTGCACAAGCATTTGAAAAATCAAACATTGAAATGCCACATATAAAAAAAGAAATAGTTACAATAACTCTTGCCTACGTGGAGAGTACAGTAGAGAATACTCTTTTGTTGTATATTTGAATCCAGTGTTGCCAACTCCCATTGCGGCAAAAAAGCCACCAAAAATCTATTATAAATTCTAACATTACCATCTTCCACCAACAAAAATTCGAAAATTAAATGCTCTACTAAAAAAAAAAACTTCCGAAGATTATTAATAGAACTTCCTTGTGAATTGAATTTTATGGAAGTAAGGTAAAGGATCGAGTTAGCTTCCTAAAATAGTCATTTTTCACAAAATTACTTTTCTTTTCATAATTCATTTTTAAGAATACAAACTTTTGTGAAAATTTTGTTTTTGGCCTATACCCCATCCAAGGATATAATTAAAATTGCCACCAAATATGCATAATTTCTATTGCCTTTTTTTTTCACTGATATAGGTTTTCAACTTTAGACGGCAAAACTCAAAACTTAGTACTCACCATTATGAACCGCTATTCTAGTAAACACTTTTGATCAGTTTTAATGCTTTAGTCCAATTCATTATTGATCAGTAATGTTTTTCCAAACTTTCAAAATATTTTAATATTTGGAAGGAGTCTATTCTTATTTCAGTTGTGCGTGCTTTTTGTGAACTTTAATTACAAACGTTCTTTAATGAGTAGCGAATTTTTTTAATTTGGTATAAGATTGTTCAACCAAATTCACAAATTCGCACTCATCGTTCGAATTTCCTAGAGAATACCCTAATAACAATATTAATTAACAAAATTAATTCAATACCAACTCATAACAATCAAAATTCTATATTGGGCAATAAATTTTGAGTTTCTTCAGCTCTGAAAGTCTATCAAAATTTTTGTATCATATACTTAACTACTGTTCCAAAATAAAAAAAAGCACCAAAAGCAACTAAATGAAAATGCAGAAAGCACCAAGTTTGCGTTTTTCTTGAAAAGCACAAAAAGGCAATTTGTGTGCTTTTTAAGAAATCAAACAAGCCCACTAAATTTGGTGCTAAAAGCACAAATTTGCAAACACTGTATTTGATTGATGGGCAAGGCACACACCACACCCACCACAAAAGGAACAGAGAGCATAACAATGTACATTGGATATTTAGAGATCGGTGGTAACATTGTTGAATGCAATCGAATATCGTTCAAAAAATGATTAAAAATTAAAAAAATTAAATTTTCATGAACTAAAACAAAGTTAAATTGTCGTTATTGTGCTAGATTTCATTTTTTTGTAGAGAAACGTAAAGGCCACTTAACTTTAATTTTAGTTACGTGGACAATATTATTATATTTTAAGAAAAATTTATAATTTATTTTTGTTTACTTTAGTTAATTGATGCCTAATTTACATTCTTCTTCATTTGTAAAATTATATACTTAGTTTTTATGTCATCGTGGTTTGTAATAATTTAGTTAACATTTTAAAAAAAATTAACCTACATTTTCTTTCCCAGTTGGTTTACTTTTGTGTATACTTTTTAACAAAATTTAAATTGAAAAATTTTAAATTACATTTTATTGAAACAATTATTTCCCATTGATAACGATAATTTGAAAAAAAAGAAGTCTACAGAAATATATATTTTATAAAATTTCAAATATATATATTTTAGAAATTCATCCTATTGTGTATGTAACATATCCCATCATTTATACAAAACCTATTAGTAAATTCGTTTCCCCTATACAAAAGAATTCAACAGCACCCGAACGCATGACCTGCTCGATTGAGTGTTCAACCGAGACTGCACAGCATTTGAAAAATCAACATTGAAATGCATATGTAAAAAAAAAGAAATAGTTACCTACTCTTGCCTAGTGGGAGAGTACAGTAGAGAATACTCTTGTTGTATACTGTTGATGTATGGGCAACACACTAACGCACACACACCCACACCAACAAGGACAACAGGAGAGCATAACAATGTCATTTGGATATTTAGAGATCGGTGGCAACATTGTTGAATGCAATCGAATATTTCAGTAATCCAAAAATTAAGGAAATAATAAATATATAGGGGAAAACGTGGAATATATAGGATCAAAATTGCGAAAACTTTATATAAACACAAAAAACACAAAATTTTTTTTCCTGACCTCAAACAATGGATGTCTCCAAACAATGCGATATACTGGTAAAAAGTTTGAGGTCAGTCCCCAAAGAATGCAAATGGCCTCAAAGCAAAACAGTATATAAAAAACATGGGCCCCGAACAATGCGGTGCGACTATATATATATATATATATATATCATATATATATATAATATATATATATATATATATATATATTATATATATATAATTATATATATATATAATATATATATATCTTTCGTTGAGTCATGAGACAATTAATTTCTTATCGTGTTACAAATGGAATGACAAAAGTTATATACCCATCCTAGGTGAGAGGGTATAAAAAGCATGTCCGGTTCCAAACATGTGTCGTTATTCCTAGTTGGTTTTGATATTGATTTTCCGAGCCAAAAAAAGAAGTTTATTCATTTCTCAGATTTTTCTCCATGTCTTATTCAAAATCTTTTTACAAAACAATTTGGATGGGATAACTTACATTTTTCGAAAATCAGACTCGACTTTCAGTAGAAATTATGCTATGTTTCAAGTAAAAAACGTATTTAAATTATTGAAACGATTTTTTTGCTTTGAGTCAATACACAAAATGCCAACCACAACTAAACGACGATTTTATTTAGTTTTGGATAACTTTGCCAGAATTTATTTAAAACCAAAATTTCTTGAGCCGTCAAGCCTTACTGTATGGACAAACAATTTCTATTAAAAACTTTCCGAATTGTGGACAAGGATAAAAAACTTTCATATCCCACACTCCAATAAAAAGATTTACTTGGATCCAAGACTTCTTGACCTTCCCTTATGGGGATTTTGGCCTTGATTCGAGCCAAAGATCGGTTATCCTAAAATTAAAGATTTTTTTAAGTGACTACTTTCTTGCGTTTTAAATCTAGGACCAATATAGATTCTCATTTTACCAATTTGTCATTCTCTTTTCGCGGGCTTTATTAATAAAGGCACTCACGTACAAAAAATGCAGTTTGAAAATCCAAATTATAATTGGATACTTCAAAGTAAACAAGTAAGGAAAGTCTAAAGTACGGGCGCGGGCGGCCGACTTATATATATAACCCTGCACCACTTTGTTAGATCTAATTTTCAGATTACCATATCACATCTGTAAATGTGTTGGGTACTATATATAAAGGTTTGTCCACAATACATACAATTTTAAATATCACACGGATTTGGACAGAATTTGATAGACTTCCCACCAAAATTCTTATAGACTCAAAATTTAAGTTGAATCAGACTATTTACAACAATCTATTAGACTCAAAATTTAGATGGACTAGGGTGGAACACAATGTAGTTAAAACAAATATGGGAAACATTTAAAATCATGAAAAAGCATTTAAGGAAGCTTCGCAAAAAGTTTATTATGATTTTATCGCTCGATAATATATGTATTAGAAGTTTAAGAAAATTCAGCAGTTAACTTTTTCAACTTTTTCGCTAAGCAGTGAGCGATTTTACAAGCGAAAATGTCTACTCACCTGTGCAAAATTTTCAACCAAATTGGGCCCAAAACTTTTGGCTATTAGAACCATATTTAGCTCCATATCAGGTGCGAAAGATATGATATGGAGCTTTATCTAAATTCATGAACCGAATTTCAATAAAATTTTTGCACCACTTATGCCTCGCCACTACTAATTGTGCTCCTAGTGCACAATTTCAAACAAATTGGGCCAAAACTCTGGCTTCTAGGACCATATTAGTCCATATCGGGCGAAAGATATATATGGGAGCTATATCTAAATCTGAACCAATTTCAATCAAATTTTTCATACTTAACTTCACTACTAATTGTATTCCCAATGCAAAATTTCAACAAATTGGGACAAAAATCTTGGTTCTGGGGCCTATACAGTCCACTATCGGGCCCCGCCAAGATAGATATTGGGAGCTTATATCTAATCTGAACCGATTTCAATCAAATTTTGCCACACTTGACCATGCTTAAACTAAGTGTTATGTTTGTACAAAATTTTCAAGCAATCGGATATAAAACTCTGGCTGACTGGTACATAATTAGCTGCATATGGGGCGAAAGATATATATGGGAGCTATATCTTAAATCTAAACCGATCTTCTTCCAAAATCAACTTAGGGGTTCTATTTTCGAACCCAAATTAGGAATATCGTGCCAAAATTTTGAAGGCGACTTGGCTAAATGCGACCTAGACTTTTGATCACAAAAAATGTGTTCACAGACAGACGGACGGAGACGGACGCGACAGGACGACAAACGGAACATGGTTATATCGACTCAGGGACCCACCCTGAGCATTATTGTCAACGAACCATGTGTCTATCTCCGTCTCCTTCTGGCGTGTATACAAACAATATGCACTAACTTATAATTACCCTGTTTCCACAGGTCGGCGACAGGGTATAAAAATGTATTTCTTAATTCCAAAAAAAAAACTTTAGACCAAAGACGCCTAATCCATCAAAATAAGTCCTTTAGCCTATATTTGAAGCGTTTTATTTTTAAATCTAAAGTTTAAATATTTCAGTCAATTTTAAGGACAATTTCCTTAAATAAAAAAATGTGTTTCAGACATGCGACTTTAACGGAGGACGCAAATATATAAAATTTGTGTCCTAAATTTAATGGAAAAAAATTTTGAAGCAAAGATTATAAACTTTATTTTAATTAAATTTTCATCATTTTAAAAAAATTTGTCTTTAATATTTTGTAAATTTTCTTAGTTCAAAGACATGCGGACTTTAACGGAGGAACGGCGAATTTATCAAAATTTTGTCCTAAATTTAATGAAAACAAGTTTAAGGGAAAGTCTAAAGTCGGGCGGGGCCCACTATATTATACCCCTTGCACCCACCTTTGTAGATCAAAAAATTTTGGGATTCCATATCACATTCCGTCATATGTGTTGGGTGCTATATATAAAAGGTTTGTCCCAAATAATACATTTAATATCACTCGAATCTGGACAGAATATTATAGACTTCTACAAAATCTATAGACTCAAAAATTTAAGTCGGACTAATGCACTAGCGGTTGGAACACAATGTTAAGTAAAAAAATATTGGGAAACATTTATAAACTCTGAAGCAATTTAAGGAGAACTTCGCAAAAGTTTTATTTATTGATTTATCCGCTCGACTATATTATGTATTTACAGGAAGTTTAGGAAATTTAGAGTAATTTTTACAACTTTCGACTAAGCAGTGGGCGATTTTACAAGGGAATATGTTGATATTTGACCACTTTTTTGTTTCAAAATTCTGAACCGATTTTCAAACACACTCTTGGCACGCATAGCTACCCAAATGCTAATCCTACTCCCTGTGCAAAACATTTCAACTAAATCGTGGAGCAAAAAATTGGGCCTCTGTGGTTCATTATGAGTTTAAGTTCGGGCGCGAAGCGAAAGCTATATATGGAGGCTATTATCTAAATCTGAACGATTTCACCAATTTGGCACGCATATCCACCCAATGTTAATTCTACTCCCTGTGCAAAATATTCACTTAATACAGGAAACGCAAAAAAAAAATGGAACCTCCTAAGTGAATAATCGAGACAGAAGCTAATAAATATGGCAGACGAATAAATATCATAAATCCTAGAACAGATTATACAAAAAAAAAACCAAAAAAATTGGACACGAAAATACGCATACAAATAGACATAAAATATATATCAACACTAGATCTTGAACAAATATATCAACATAAATCGAAAAGATAACAAAACATCATGGACTTCCTAGGGACCAGTATAATAGAAAAATACACAAAATAAATACGAAAAAAAAGACGAAAAGAGACATATATATGTAAATAGAACGAAATAAATAATAAACAAAAAAAAATTTAAAAAGACAAAATTAGGACATATAAAAAGATAAATAATGTTCTATTCATAATAAGTGCAAATTATATAAAGACAACATAGAAAGAGTAAAACTAAAACATGGAACTATACTTAGGACTAATAAAGAATACCACAAATAAATACAGGAAAAGACAGAAATATTTAGAGAGAAGTATATATTTACAAATAGACAGAATATATACTAATCCAATAAATAAAGGAGAATCATATTATCTAGAAAGCCAAAACAACATAACTTGATTGACCAATTATAGGACTAAATATGGAATCAAATAATGACAGACAATAAGATTTAATAACAAAAAATGTGTATACACGGACAGGACGGACATCGCTATATCGGACTTCAGTGAGCCCACCGTGAGCATCATTTTTGCCAAAGGCACTATGTTGTCTATCTCACCTTCTTCTGGGGTGTTTGCAACATTATGCACTAAACTTATAATACCCTGTTTCCACGTGTAATGGAGCCAGGGTTATACAAATTTTTGAAGCAAATATTATAAACTTTATTTAATTAAAATGTCATTTGTTTTTAAAGAAATTTGTCCTTAATATTTGTAAATTTCGCATCCTAACATTTAGGTGCGTATCTTATTATATCACTCAATATTTTTTTCAGTGCAGGAGAAATGCGTCTTTCTATACCAAGGCCAAAATTTTGCTTACGTATTTTAATGATTTTTCATATACATTTACAGATTTTACAAGTGTTAATGGAAAGGTATAATTTTCTTTCAAAATTGGTGGGGAAGACTTTTATCATCAGAATTTTTCCAATCATTCGATTGAAAAGTGTTTTTTATGTCTTTTCAATGAGGATCCGAACATGTTGATTCTTATTTTTTGCTTCCTGGTATATGGAATCAAGGACAATTTCATCGAATATTGTCCGAAATTTTGGTATTTTAATCTTATGTTTACTTAGCGTATTCAATAATACAGAAATCAATATTTGATACTACGGTTGCCTTTATATTTCGAGATTGGGCAACCCCAAGTTGATTTGCAATTCTACCAATGACAGCTTTATCACAAAGCTTGGAACTTTTTTAATTATTAACCTACAGTGGAACGTTTTGACATACCAGCAGCTATTTTGTTGTTGTTTTTGCAGCCCTACTTAAAAATTTTAACCTTGATTCCAAAAATTGAAATTAATGGCTTTAGTGTAGAACAGGACTAGCCTTTCATGTTTGGTATTTGTTATTACTAATTATTTCTTATTTATTATAAATACCAACCGAGTCATATAATGATCATACATGATTGTAATAAACAAAAAAAATCCTTCAACGTAAATCAATAAGTTGTATTCTCTCTTCCCTATATTGACCCAATACCCAATCTATCCTATCTTACAATACGCGCACATTTTGATGGCCCATGATCTATGTACCCAATATTGTGAACAATAATGTTTAATTTTGTATTCATTTAGTTTGAAACTGCATTTAATCCATGTATAGCTGGGAATGTTGGAGCCTACATTTCCAAAAACTTGTTGTGGAACATTTATATAATGAGTTCATTTGCCATTTCAGGCTCTGATTCTTTGGTTGAAGAGAACAAAACACTTTCGAAACACTTGTTGTATTAATTGGCGACATCCAGCATGTTAGTGGTTATATTAAATGACAGCCTCTATGGCATAGGTCTGTCGAACATCGATATTTCGCATCAATGTATGCAGTTAAGGTATGTTACCCCATACCTGTAATATTTTTTTGCATGTTTGATTCATACACGCGCGGTTACTAAATGCTGAATCAACGGTCAGCCAAATTGTAAAACGATATATCGCGACGGCATGGGAACATAATTTAGCTGACGTTGCGTCTATAATATATTTGAAAAAATGTATTGAAAAGCGATGGTTTGTTAGATTTATTAACGTAGGCAGTTTTAAGTTAGAAGTTCAGAAGAATAAGTTTGTTAAATGAATAAATTAAAGAAATAAAAAACATTTTTTTTCTTTGACCACTAATCAAGACATTAATTGGGGGCTCAACCGGGATTATTGCCCTATCGTTCTAAAAAAATATATCCTAGGAAAATGTAAAAGTAAGGATAACGTAGCGGTAACAAAAATAATGGATCTTCCTTTATCGTTATGAAAAATATCCTGAAAATTGTAAAAGTAAGGATAACGGTAGTGGGTAACAAAAAGAATAAGTATCTTACAAAAAGAGAAAAAAACGATTGTTGAATGAAAAATTTTAAGAACAATATCCTAAAATTTAAAAGTAAGGATAACCATAGTGGTAACAAAAAATAAGGATTATCTTTTACCAAAAAAGAGAAAAAAGTGGAAATTGTCAAGAACAATATCCTGAAAATTTTTAAAAAGTAAGGAATAATCATAAAGAAAGTATTCCTTACAAAAGGAGGAAAAAGTGAACAATTGTAAAAAGGAAAAAATTTATTCCCTTTTCAAAAAAAAAATAAAAAAAAACTTGAAATACGTGTAAATAAAACAACACGAAATAAACTGTGTAACCAGAAATAAACTCTTTTATAAAAAGAAGTAACTATAAGTGAATCATCCTGTAAAAAAAAACAACCAATTAAAAGCAAAACCCAAAAATTGTGCGGTGGAATAGAAAGAATAAAATAATAATAAAGAACTTCAAGAGTTACTCTAAGTAAGGAAATTGCAATTGAAAGTGCCAATATAAAACTTGGCAGTGAGGAAACAATACATTGAAGACTTTTGGAGAAATAAATTGCCAGAAACACCACTTCCCAGGAGAGCTACAATTATTGAATGTAAGCAGATTATTTTTATATTTAATTTAGATTTTGAAGATCCTGTTGTAATTTATTTTAAAAATTGTTCTTTAATTTAAATTTGTTTGTGAATTACGTAAAAATTTGTACTTTAACGAAAAAAACTAATTTTATGTTTTAAGTTACTTGAACATTAAGATAAGGATTGTGATTGAGTTTCTAAACAAATTACTCTTTTTAAGCTGGATTCAGAAATTAATAACTTATCCAACTTGTTTAGTTCTTTGACTACAGAGACAATGAACGTCTGACCAATTAGATAGCTCTTAATCAAAGCACAGACAATCCTTTTGCTAGCCAAATTGAGGAGTTGAGCAAATGTTTAGGGCACAACTAAACATCGTCGATATTAGTTAGTGAGGTTTCAGAGGAAAAAATTAACATTGCGATCCGTTGTGACGAACCGTTAGATGTGGTAAAATCTATGCCAACATTTGACGGTAAACATTCGTATGTTAGCTGGCGTGAGGCCGCAACTCATTCTATGAATTTGTATACCAGAGGCAGCAAACGTTACTATTCTGCCTTGACAATACTTCGAAATAAGATAATAGATGAAGCTAACGACACACTGACGAATCACGGGACTGTACTCTACAATTTTGGACGGCAATTATTAGCCGATTTAGATATTTGCATACGCAAGACAACAAAACCTTTTACCACCTTACTTGACAAGAACTTAGCATTCATGAGACAAGGACCACAACCACTATTAACTTACTATAATGAAGTAAATAAAAAATTAACTGACTTGATTAACAAAACGATAATGACCCACGGAACGAACTCCGAACTAACTAGGGAACTGAACAACAGGAACAGACAATACGAGCTGCTCAGTGTATTGTACAGGGTTTGAACTTCCCCCTTAAATGGATAATATATTTATTTTCCGTCTACAGCAAATAGTTTGCCTGATGGCCATTAGGCAAAAGTCAAGAACGTAGAAGCTTAATATAAACTCGTGCAAATCTTCGCGCTTACAGTTCAGTAAACCCCATTTTTAACCATTCTTAAGGACACAAATAATTTACGTTTTCCGAGATTCATGGTCACGAAAGGATCAAAATTTCAATTAACAATCGCCAATCCAGAGCAAAAACCTGCAAACCCATGGAAATAGGAGTTCAGATAATACTCGTAAATAGAAATCCAAAAATTATTAATACGTTTGACAATTGAAAACACACCAAAGGCAAGAAAGACCCTTTTTACTAATTTAACAATAGGATTCCCACAAAACACAACAAAATCTGATTTTAATTGTGAATACAATTAAAAGACCAATAAGCAATAGTGCTCAAAATAGCTTTCAACCACAATAACAAGGCACAACGATGAATAACCTTCACCGAAAGGAATCTCTTTTTAGAAGTATAGGTCATGGCGACTGCCCTACATCTGATAGGACAGCCTCAACAGGACGGAACTTCCGAATTTTATATTGACAGCGCGCAACAAGCTGCTATTGCAAACCTGGAGTTTTAGCAACAGGACAGGACCTAGTTTTTTTTAATCTTCTCTCC
>PGFW01016079.1:35463-46371 GCA_003123925.1 Haematobia irritans | reverse complement strand
TATGCTGAGGGATTGGTTGTTGGAAGTCACACATGGATATATCAGCCAGTCTTGTATCAGTGTATTTGGCCGCAGAGTGGATGTCTGTTTGATAGCTAGAAGAAGCACTAGATATGCCGGCACAAGGTTTCTAAAACGTGGAGCCAACTTTCGTGGAGATGTTGCCAACGAAGTGGAGACTGAACAAATTGTAAGCGATGGTCACAATATGTGTTCGTTTACTCAGATGAGAGGATCTGTTCCATCGCATTGGTCGCAGGATATTAGTAAGATGGTCCCCCAAACCACCAATTCAGTTAGATTTGTCTGATCCCTATGCCCAAACTCCTGCTCGACATTTTGAGCGCTTACTATTTATTATGGGTCACCGCTTATAATGCTGAACTTAGTGAAGAAACGCGAAAAACGCCAACATGAAATATTATTGCCAAAGAATTGGTCAACTCCATACGCTATTTGAATCAATTTCTACCCCTCAGCATCGTATGAAATATATTCCATTTGATATGGCTCGTAAAGTAGAGGTGGCGGGAATGTTATGGAAATGTTGGCGGATATAGCAGAGTTCGTTGTGCAACAAAATGGCATGTTCTTCAAGGCTCGAGGATTACCATTGACCTTTCAAACTGGTATTGTGCGTACAAACTGTGTTGATTGTTTGGATCGAACGAATACGGCCCAATTTGCTATAGGAAAATGTGCATTGGGTCATCAGTTGGAACGTTTGGGTTTTATAAAGTCACCAAAATTTGGAATTCGATTCTGTTTGTGTTACTATGTTGGAAAATCTATACGAGGAACAGGTGATACACTTGCTCTACAATATGGTGGTTCCCAGTTGGTTCACCGAATAAAAACCTATCGCAAAACAGCGGCATGGCCTCGCAAGGCAATGATATTATGCAAACATTAAGTCGTTATTACAGCAACACATTTAACGATACGAAAAACAACACAGTATTAATTTGTTCCTGGGATATTATATACCGAGTAAAAGTCATTCCAAACGTAAGTGTTGAAATGCTTATAAAATACAATATATCTTTTAGGAGTTCAGAGGAAATAATTTTTTATTGGTGGTTTAGAGCAAAGACAATAAACTCTAGAAAGATAGGAAATTGGCTACTGAGGAGATCAAACCCTTTACCGTGTTAGTTTCATACTCGAACCAAACGCGTATACGACAAGTATTGACATAGCATTAAAATGCATATAAAAAGAAATTAAGTGCACGAAATAAATTTCCGTAAACGGGAAAAATGTAATTTGTTCGTTGTTGCCTAAAATTTAACATTGTTTCATTAAGAAAATTAAGTTTTTCATTTAAAAAATAAAAACGAAAAACAAATAAAAAAAAAATACAAACATGTATGGAACTAACATGGTAAATGCTACATTTGGTATGACGCAAGCCAATTTTCTATCTTCCTTAAGTTTATTGTCTTTGGTTTAGAGCAAGTTGAATTTATTACGTTCGGACTCACTTTCATTCAGTCCAGTTATCTCTATGTTTCTAGTAAATTAGTTGACTTGGTCGATTAAAATAAAGAAAAATCTAGATTTCCGGTTTTGCAAAAAGTAAAAACCCTCGATGTCGTTTCCCTACCATGACTGGATATCACCACTAATTTTCCTCTTCTACATTTATTAATTTATCCACTACTATTTAACTATAAGTAAAATATTTGTATTAACATATATTTATTGGTTATTGAATGTTAATGATATTAAAATACAAAATACAAAGATTTTATTTAATTTGTTTCCTTTTTACGATTCCAGAAAACCAACCAATTTGGGAATTACAAAGTGATTATTATATGCACAATGCCTACAAACCATTATCACCACGCCATGAGACTCGCCTAATTACTGATTGGGTGCGAATGAAAATTCGCAAGTGTCTTCCGTATTCATGTTCTGATTTGAATCGCATTGTTAAAGAACTATTTCGTGTTCATACTAGAGATCTGGAAATGATTGATGGTTATTCTAATTATTATCAGTCTTTCAAATGGACAGAATTAAATGAACATATTTCATTTGAGATCAGTCAAGTGGCTCTAAGACATCTACTATCAACATTTCGCACAAACTGCTCGCCATTCCAAAAACAAATTCAAGAACGTAAAAAACCAAAAAATCCTTCTCTTACCGGACAGAGTTCAACGAGTTCTACGACTAGTAATGATTCAAGTTCTTCCTCTGAGGCTGATGATACGTCCACCGATGAAGAGTTTAGTGCTAGTCTCTCGCTAAAGGAACAAACCCAAAGGCAGCCCAAGGAAAATGAGACTTCAATAACATTGGAATCGCTTTTGCCACCTATGATGGAAGTTTATGGTTGCAAACTTAGTAATCCATCCAAGGAGAGTATGGATATATATAAGCGCTATGTGCAAATATTCGAAATTAACGTCAACGTTGTGTGCACTTTGCAACAGTCGTCTGCCTCGCAAACTTTAAATTCGACTCAATTGTCAAGAAACATGGCTGGAATTAATTTAAAACCTCTCAGTGATTATGGGACTGATTCATATCTATCAGTAAAACCACCGACAGTGAGTGAGGAAAGTCAACGCATTTATGCAGAATATTGTAAAATCCCACGGAATTTTACTGCTGTACCGAAAATAGATGAATTCAATAAAATCTATCGTTATGTTGCAATGCTTTAAATATTATAGTATTACTTTTATGGAAAATAAATATATCTACATTTGTTCATCATATACAATTATTATCCAAACAATTGACTGAGACCTACTTTTATTTCATTTATGATTGCAAGCAGAATCAAAAAATCGACTTTTTATTTATTTTTAGAAATAGTTCATTCATATAAAAAATATTAGTGCATCTCGTCATTGGGGCCTGTTCTATTATTGTTATTTATAAACGATTTACCCCAATCGATAGTTAACTCTAGTATTTTGATGTATGCTGATTGTGTTAAGAGGAGAATGCCGATAATTCGGATTAATATTATTTATTACAGGATGATTAGATAGCTTTGGTGACTACTGTAGAGTGAATTTAATGGATTTGAATTTGAAGAAGTGCACGTTTATGGATTCTTCAGATCTTGGTCGTATAGTATATGTGGCTCGAGGTTGATTCTTTTGTTGATCATGGCATCGTGATTGATCGTAGTCGGAGTCGGGAAATTTTGACTCGACTTCACGGATCTAGTTAGTACGTCCAAACGCTTGCAAAAATTTTCTCGCAAGAGTAAATGATTTACTCATTTTGGTTGTGTAAGATCGTGTGTCTATTGAATTCTCAAGGCTTTGCCATGACCTCGTTTTGCAATATATGTTGTCACCTTTCATGGGTTACTTTACACGCTATGACATGGATTTCGCAAATGCTTTTGGTGGATTGTAAACAATATTATGTGCTGTCAATAAAACTAATATAATGTAATTTATTTCTAGTTCCATTTCTATTTTATTTCTACAATTACACCACTGTATACTTGATAACACAGCAAATCTACATAATTCAATATACTGGATGTGATTTAGGTTTCGGCCCGGCCGAACTTTAGGTCAAGTTAAATATTTCGATATTTTAGATACTTTTGATATTCAAAACTAAACTTTAACTGATTTTATTTTCATAATACTAATTTGAACAATTCATTTTTTCATGACTCAATTTTGATATAGCTAAAAACTATTATTTATTTTTAGTAATTCTAAATAAAATTTCTGAGAAACGGAATATCCATAATTTTTCGAATTTCTTTTAGAAGACTAAAAATGTATACTAAATTATATGGAATTAAAATAAAGCCTACATTTGAATTTGCACAAATTATTAAATTTAAATCATCTAGGTTGACTGTCGGCAGCACCTCCATTAGTCGCCATAGAAGTTGATGGCGCGTCGCATTTATCACCTCTAACTGGATCTCTAGGCTTCTCCGTTTGTACCTGTAAATGCATTGGATTGTAGCCCGCCCTTTGTCCAGCATTTAAGGCGAATCCAGGGGCTTGCGGTTGTGTGGCTGCAACAGGCTTGTATACACCGGCTAATTCTTGTGATAACATATATTGTTCCTGTTCCGGATAGTCATGTTCACAATGATGTTCCCGACAAATTTTACACTCGTAGATATTGGGTCGTAGTGCACTTTGGAAACGCTAAAATATAGGAATATTGTATGTAAATTAATTATTTTATTTTTTGATTTTGTACGATGAACAATTCATTGGGATTTTTTCTAATAATTATCAGCTTACCTCTTGTAAATCACGACCTTGGGCTTTGAATAAATTCACGATGGCATAACCTGGTATGCAAACCAATGAAAATGAAGCAAACATCCATCCAATACCATAGCCAATCTGGATAAGTGTAACGTCCATTATGATATGTGGGCTCTTTGTAATTTATTAAACTCAATATCCAAATAGCCTAAAAATATTTTTCCATTATTATAATAACATACATAGATTTCTTGTAATTTTTTTTCCAACGCAAACTTACAAATAATAGACATGGTCCAAATAATATCCAGCAAGATTTCAAATATAGTGATGGTGCTTTTCCAGTCATTTGTTTGACATTTTTCGATAGTCGTCCGGTACCATAAAACCAGGCGATTGCAATCATTTGACAAAAAGCCAAAAACATGATGGTAACCGAGGCAGCATAATGGTCCATAAGTTGAAAGAAATAAATACCACCCTGTAAAATTATTCAATTAGATTTAGGCTCAGTCTTGTTACTGATACAATAATCAATAATCCGCAATTTCGATGGAAACAGGTCGGGTGAGGGAACTGATTCTGGGGATTAATAGGTTCGGTTGAAGTTGCTGCTAGTATTTAAGACTCAATTAGACTATGAGCCACATTAAATGAAATGCCTATTGTAGCGAATATTTAAACACCTTTAATTTCAAATTTCGCTTTAAGTTTACCGAGTGTTTCTCGAAGTGATATGAAATGTATTGCTATCAGTTAACAAGGACTGAGCCTAAATCTAATTGAATAATTTTACAGGTCGGTATTTTATTTCTTTCGAACTTATGCGACCATTATGCTGCCTCGTCTACCATCATTGCTTTTTGGCTTTTTTGTCAAATGATTCTGCAATCCGCCTTGGCTTTTATCGGTACGGACATACTCCGAAAATGTAAACAATGACTGGAAAAGCACCATCACGTATATGTTGACAATCTTGCTGGATATTTATTTGGACCATGTCTATTATTTGTAAGTTTTGCGTCTGCGAAAAAAAAATTACAAGAAATCTATGCTATGTTATCTCACTAATAATGGAAAAATATTTTTTAGGCTTACTACTTGGATTATTTGATTTTAATAAATTACAAAGAGCCCACATATCACTAATTGGACCGTTACACTTATCCAGATTGGCGCTTATTGGTATTGATGCGCATTGTCTTGCTTCATTTTTCATTGGTTTGCATACCAGGTTTATTGCCCATCGTGAAATTTAATTCAAAGCCAAGGTCGTTGACTTTTCACAACGACGGTAAGCCTTTGATATTTATTAGAAAAACCAATGAATTGTCATCGTACAAAATTTCAAAAAAAATAAAATAATTTAATTTACATACAATTATTCCTATATTTTAGCGTTTTTCCCAAAGTGCACTACGACCAAATATCTACGAGTGTAAAATTTGTCGGGAACATCATTGTGAACATGACTAATCCGGAACAGGAAACAATATAGTTATCACAAGAATTATGCCGGCTGTAATACAAGCCTGTTGCAGCCACACAAACGCAAGCCACCTGGATTCGCCTTACCAATGCTGAGACCAAAGGGCGGCGCTACAATCAATGCGATTTACAGCTGGCTAACCAAAACGGGAGAAGCTAGAGATCCAGTTAGAGGTGATAAATGCGACGCGCCATCAACTTCTATGGCCGACTAAAGGCGAGGGTGCTGCCTACAGTCAAACCTAGATATTTAAATTTTAAATATTTGTGCAAATTTCAAATGTAGGCTTTATTTTTAATTTCCATATAATTAGTATACATTCTTTTAGTCTTCTAAAAGAATTCGAAAAAAATTTGGATATTCCTTTCTCAGAAATTTTATTTAGACATTACTAAAAATAAATAATAGCTTTTTAGGCTATATCAAAATTGAGTCTATGCAAAAAAATGAAAATTGCTTCAAATTTAGTATTATGAAAATAAAATCAGTTTAAGGTTTAGTTCCTTGAATATCAAAAGTATCTAAAACAAATATCGAAAATATTTAACTTGACCTAAAGTTTCGGCCGCGGCCGAAACCTAAATCCATCATTCCGCAGTATATTGGCAATTATGTAGATTTGCTGTGTTATCAAAGTATTACAGTGTCGTGTAATTGTAGAAATAAAATAGAATGGAAACTAGACAATAAATACATTATATTAGTTTTATTTGAAGCACACTAATATTGTTTTACAATCACCAATAAGCATTTGCCGAAAGATCCATGTCATCAAAGCGTGCAAAGTAACCCATGAATTCGGTGACACAGTATCATTGCAAAACGAGGTCATCGGCAAGAGCCTTGAGAATTCCAATAGACAACACGATCTATACACCAAATGAGCTAAATCATTTACTCTTGCGAGAAACAATTTTTGCCAAGCGTTTGGGACGTACTTAACTAGATTCGTGAAGTACGACTCGTCAAAATCTTCCCGACTCCGACTACGCATCCAATCACGATGCCATGATCAACAAAAGAATCAACCTCGCAGCCACATATACATTACCGACCAAGCATCTGAAGGCAATCCCATAAAACGTGCCACTTCTTCAAATTCAAATCCATTAAATTCACTCTACAGTGTCACCAAAGCTATCTATCATCCTGTAATAAATAATATTAATCCGAATTCATCGCGCATCTCCTCTTAACACAATCAGCTACATCAAAAATAACTAGAGTTAAACTATCGGATTGGGGGTAAATCGTTTATAAAATAACAATTAATAGAACAGGCCCCAATGACGATGATGCTACTAATATTTTTCTATACTGAATGACAACTATTTCTAAGATAAATAAAAAGTCGATTTTTGATTCTGGCTTGCAATCATAAATGAAAATAAAAGCTAGGTCTCAGTCAATTGTTTTGGATAATAATTGTATATGATGAACAAATGTAGATATATTTTATTTTCCATAAAAGTAATACTATAAATATTTTAAAAGCCATTTGCAACATAAACGATTATATTTATTGAATTCAATCATATTTTCGGTTTACAGCAGCTTAAAATTCCGCTGGGATTTTACAATTATTCTGCATAAATTGACCGTGACTTTCCTTCACTCACTGTCGGGTGGTTTACTGATAGATATTGAATCAGTCCCAATAATCACTGAGAGCGGCTTTTTAAATTAAATTCCAGCCATGTTGGCTTGACAATTGAGATCGAATTAAAGTTTGCGAGGCAGACGACTGTTGCAAAGTGCCACCAACGTCTGACGTCTTAATTCGATATTCTGCACATAGCGCTTATATACTATCCATACTCTCCTTTGATGGATTACTAAAGTTTGCAACGCATAAAACTTCCATTCATAGGTGGCAAAAGCGAATTCCAATGTTATTTGAAGCCTCATTTTCCTTAGGCTGCCTTTTTGGGTTTGCTTCCTTTAGCGAGAGACTAGCCACTAAACTCTTCATCGGTGGACGTATCATCAAGCCCTTCAGAGCGAAGAACTTGAATCATCTAGTCGTAGAACTCGTTGAACCTCTGTCCGGCTAAGAGCAAAGGATTTTTTGCGTTTTTTACGCTTCTTGAATTTGTTTTTGGAATGGCGAGCAGTTTCGTGCGAAAATGTTTTGATAGTAGATGTCTTAGAAGCCACTTGACTTGATTCTCAAATGAAATATGTTCATTTAATTCTGTCCATTTGCAAAGACTGATAATAATTAGAATAACCATCCAATCATTTCCAGATCTCTAGTCATGAACACGAAATAGTTCTTTAACAAATGCCGATTCAAATCAGAAACATGAATACGGAAGGACACCTTGCGAATTTTCCATTCGCACCCAATCAGTAATTTAGGCGAGTCTCAGGCGTTGGTGATAATGTTTGTAGGCATTGTGCATTAATAATCACTTTGTAATTCCCAAATGGTTGGTTTTCCTGGAATCGCAAAAAGGAAACAAACTTAAATAAAATCTTTGTATTTTTGTATTTTAATTATCATTAACATTCAATAACTAATAAATATTATGTTAATACAAATATTTTACTTATAGTTAAATAGTAGGTGCCGATAAATTAATTAAATGTAGAAGAGGAAAATTAGATGGTGATATGCCAGTCATTTTGGTAGGGAAGACGACATCGAGGGTTTTTACTTTTTGCAAAACCCGGAAATCTAGATCTTTTCTCGTTATTTTAATCGACCAAGGTCAACTAATTTACTATTAAACATAGAAAATAACTGGCGACTGACATGAAATTCTGAGTCCGAACGTAATAAATTCAACTTGCCTCTACAACCAAAGACAATTAAAACACTTAAGGAAGATAAAGAAAATTGGCTTGCGTCATACCAATGCTAGCACCCATTTACCATGGTTTATGCTTCCATACATGTTTGTTATTTTTTTTTTATTTGCTTTTTTCGTTTTTATTTTTTAAATGAAAAACTTTTAAATTTTCTTAATGAAACAATTTGTTAAATTTTTAGGCAACAACGAACAACATTACATTTTTTCCCGTTTACGGAAATTTTATTTCGTGCACTTAATTTCTTTTTAATATGCATTTTTAATCTTATGTCAATACTTGTCGCTCATACGCGTTTGGTTCGAGTATGAAACTACACACGTTAAAAGGGTTTGATCTCCTCAGTAAGCCAATTTCCTATCTTTCTTAGAGGTTTATTTTGTCTTTTGCTCTAAACCACCAAAAAAAATTATTTCCTCTGAACTCCTAAAAGATATATTGTATTTTATAAGCATTTCAACACTTACGTTTGGAATGACTTTTACTCGGTATATAATATCCCAGGAACAAATTAATACTGTGTTGTTTTTCCGTATCGTTAAATGTGTTGCTGTAATAACGACTTAATGTTTGCATAATATCATTGCCTTGCGAGGCCCATGCCGCTGTTTTGCGATAGGTTTTTATTCGGTGAACCAACTGGGAACCACCATATTGTAGAGCAAGTGTATCACCATGTTCCTCGTATAGATTTTCCAACATAGTAACACAAACAGAATCGAATTCCAAATTTGGTGACTTTATAAAACCCAAACGTTCCAACTGATGACCCAATGCACATTTTCCTATAGCAAATTGGGCCGTATTCGTTCGATCCAAACAATCAACACAGTTTGTACGCACAATACCAGTTTGAAAGGTCAATGGTAATCCTCGAGCCTTGAAGAACATGCCATTTTGTTGCACAACGAACTCTGCTATATCCGCCAACATTTCCATAACATTCCCGCCACCTCTACTTTTACGAGCCATATCAAATGGAATATATTTCATACGATGCTGAGGGGGTAGAAATTGATTCAAATAGCGTATGGAGTTGACCAATTCTTTGGCAATAATATTTTCATGTTGGCGTTTTTCGCGTTTCTTCACTAAGTTCAGCATTATAAGCGGTGACCCATAATAGAATAGTAAGCGCTCAAAATGTCGAGCAGGAGTTTGGGCATAGGGATCAGACAAATCTAACTGAATTGGTGGTTTGGGGACCATCTTACTAATATCCTGCGACCAATGCGATGGAACAGATCCTCTCATCTGAGTAAACGAACACATATTGTGACCATCGCTTACAATTTGTTCAGTCTCCACTTCGTTGGCAACATCTCCACGAAAGTTGGCTCCACGTTTTAGAAACCTTGTGCCGGCATATCTAGTGCTTCTTCTAGCTATCAAACAGACATCCACTCTGCGGCCAAATACACTGATACAAGACTGGCTGATATATCCATGTGTGACTTCCAACAACCAATCCCTCAGCATAATACCTTTCATAGGCTCTAGCAAAAAAGCATTCCACACGAAACGCTTACGTGAACAACTTCTATAGGCATAATCCACCCTCTCATTGGCGTTTTCCACATTATTTGTTAAAGAATCCCAATCTGGCAATGGTTCATCAACTTCTATATCTACGTTAGGTCCGACGTAACGTGGTGCAGAGTAGTTGTATTGCAATGTTCGTGTTAAATCATATGAATAGGAAAAGTAAAAATTGCTCCGCAAATCAATGTTTTGGAACATTTTCTTATAGCGCTCCTCATACGGATGTGGAGTCTTCAAAGCAATGGTTGGTTCATTGACCTTCACCATTACTGTGTCTTTAATAGTGTAAATCAAATGCATGCCTAAATGAGCACATGACTTCCGTTTGGTTACCAATATCAAGTAATAGCCTTCAAGAAATCGTACAAATCCCAAGACACCATAAGCAGAAGTTACTTTGGGCTGTCCTCCTAAGGAGCCCACGAATCTCCGGATTTCCAATGCGTTATACTCATTAGGACTTTCATCTATGGATAAGCGATCATGTTTAGTCCTATCGATTGTTAAGTAATCATACATCAATAATTAAATTGTCACAATAGAAAACAGCTGACAATGACGCATTTAGTGCTCTCTCAAATCGATTACTCATTATCGATTTCCGAAAGTCGGGAAAAACAGCAAACATTGAATTGTTTTTATATTCGGTAGTTCGAATTTTTCCATAGTCTTTGAAAATTTACAGAATCATAAATGGCGAAATTCTTCTTGAACATCGGGTATGAAAAATGTTCCACACTCGTTATCCTTATCAAAGTGAAGGAAACCAAATACCACGCCAGTGAACTAATATTTGTAATTCTTGTAGTTAGATTAGCCCAGTTTGAGTTTATAAGCGAAAACGTTTGC
>PGFW01016079.1:14642-27124 GCA_003123925.1 Haematobia irritans | reverse complement strand
GTTATTACCTCGGACGAATTAAAGTGTTTTTTTTTGTCGGGAGAAAGGTTCGTTTCTTTTCGTTGTAACCCAATCCATCAACGTCCCATTGGATCTGGTGATGCTCACATTGGAAAACAAGCTTCGTTCGAAGATGGTGCTATAGTGTGAAATAAAATATAAAGTGTGCAAAACAATCGTAGTGCATAGTGGGGCATGTGGGGATAACAATTACTATGAAAATCTAATATGAAGAAGTACCGTTGTGTTGGCCGTTTATTGCATAAATTACAAGAAATTATCATTTCCAAAAGAAAACCAAGAAGAGAAAACTTCCAAACAAATCAGTGGCAGTGGGTGTAAGCTATGAGGCAAATCTATGGTCAATTTGTTATGTTGGTAAAAGTTAAGGATACATTTAAATAAACATGCTTACCTTGCTTAGCGAATGTCACTTTTGGACTACGCGCGAGGATATACGAATCAAACATACAGATTTTGGTTGCTTACGCTATACACGCAATCGTGAAATTCAACAGCAACTAGCCGCCAATGATGTATACGCGGAATCTAAACGGGACTATATAGAGCACCGCGGATATAGATCTGTTCTAAAGAATTCTCGTAAAGGAGTTGGTCGTTTAAAAGATAATCTGAAACGTTTAGAAGAGCTGTTGCGTGCACAACACAAAGTGGTCCATATACACTGGCCGGAGGATTCTCATGTTCTACTCCTGTTTGCGAATGGTATTATAGCTCATATATGTGTGGACGCTTTTACGGGCGACATATCGCGAATGGTGTACGAAAAGTATTTGGAGGGGAAAACTACAGATACAATAACTGATGGTAAGTGGAAAACATTTTCTATTCATATGACAAGAATATCAATGCATCACAATTTGGATGGGTATTGAAACATAATTGCAACCAAAATCGATAAGACAATAGATATATTATTTTGCAAAAACTGAATAAAAAGTAATGCGTAAACCTGAAATTATGTTTTGATTTGATGTTAACCAAACGACAAAAATTTAGCATAAGATAAAAGATTATTTGATTATTGCATCTATTCATTACGCGAATAGAGAAGAAAACTGAAAATTCGGCGAATTGATTCGTGTTTCTAGATTCTTTTGAAGCTCTTATATCTATTTAATTTCTTAAATCTTTCGTTTTATGTGAACCCTATTACATGCTGTAGAAAATTTGTCTTATGTGCCATCCTAATAAGACTGAATTTGTACGAAAATAAGAAATATATAAAAGTAACGTCAGAAAACAGGTACAGGAAATTCAATTTCGGGCAATAGCCTGCTATTGACAAGCTAAAAATATTCACATAATTTTTTTTTAAATAATACCCATCAGCGGAGATTTAACATTTTAGTTAAAATAATTATTTAATTTAAACTAACCATGTTTGTCGTATATACAACTAAAAACTCAAATAAATATAACCAGCAGAAATATTGTACTGTGACCCCAAGTTTATGAGGTCTTCGTTAGTTGGCATATATTGCTGGTCTACAAAATAGCCTTTTTCACGTAAAAATGACAGTAGGTTTTGCCAGGACAAATCATGTCAGCTATCGTGATTTCAAAATAATGGCAATTATATTAGCAGCGACGGTTTTCACATTTAGCAATTGTTTAGAAAGATTGTCAACAATTTGCCGTTTCTGAACATATTTGTTGAACTTTAGTACGCTGGTTATAAAGTAACCATTTTGTTGTTTTTTTTGGCTGTACATTACATCTAACTATGGATTGTATTTGTTAAGTATTGCTATCTCAGAAACCATGGAAAAGGAATATTTGTAATAGATATATTTTATATTAAATTTATCTGTAAACAAAATATACACTTGGAACATCACATTACTTTTCAACCTCTAAAAACTACACTCACAGCAGTCGATGTTTGCTGTTATTTGTTGTACTTTATTATCTAGCGGACAACAATTCGTATTTTTTTTAGATTTTAAAGGCATAATGTCACTGTTAGCAAGTAACACGCAAGAACATAATCTATTTTTTTTGGTAATGTTGTTTGAATTTTTTTACCCCTCAGGGTATTCATTGCATCGAAGCTCTCTCTCCTCTTTACAATTTCTATCGGTACGTAAAAAATTGTTTTTTGTATTTGTCCGCATAAAGAACCTAAAAGATGTCTGTTTATTTTAATAAACCTCCCAGCAAAAACTAGGTAATCCCATCTCAATTACAATTGACATTACCAGGAGCAAAGCTGTCATTACAACGGTGCATTACATTGCGGTGAAAGTTATAATGACTAAACTTTGTAAATAACAAAAAATAAATTACTTTCTCGTGTAAATTTTTCGAAAAGCTGGTAATTCTCAATTTTAGGCAGTTGGCTTTTTTTTGTTAATAACTTTAATAAATAGAATATATGATGTAGACGCATTAGTATAATTATCACATAATTGAGCATTACTTTAAAAAATCAAAGAAATATGTAATGTAACGGTAATTCTGAAGATTTTTCCGTTAAAAAATTTTTATCAACATAATTTTCAATAATAATTGTGTTTAAATGAATGACATCATCATATTAATTGTTTTTAAAATAAATGCTTATCAGCTATTATGTAATTACCGTCATTCAGCATTACATTCCAAAATGCACTTAAGCTAGAATTTCAAATGTCATTTCCATATTGAAAAAAGGACTATAAAAATCCATTTTTGGGTAAGATTTTCGAACCTAATTTGAATTGGCTTATTGAATATATTATGAACGTAATTACACGAATTCCAACTGCCTTAAAATAACCTACTTTATTTCTATTTTAAGTGTGAAAATTAATTTGCTGTAATGCTTATTTTAGATGATTTTATAAAGATTTTTTGTTTATTTGTACAATATTCGTTTCTTATTCAGTAGTGCTCCTAATTACAGCATTACTGCGTCACATATTTGATCCATTGTACTGCGGTGATAGAAATCAATATATTGTTAGAGATTTCAGTCATGCCTGGAGACAATAAGTGGCTATTTTACTAAGTCTTGGTGTATCTACGAAGTAAGTGCTTACATAATTAGGTGATTTATATGCTTTAAAAGCAACTATCTATATTTTCATGACCGGAAAGTATGCCTAGGGAAGAAGTAGCTTTCCTCCTAGGACAGTGCGTAATGTTAATGTAATTCCGGATTCGATGCCACATTAATAAGTGAGTTATTAATTTTTAAAATAGGCTTACCCAGCAAAACATATAGGTAACGCACATTCAATTACAATTTGCATTACCGCAGGAGTAAACACTGTCATTTACACGTTGCATTACATTGGCGGCGTGAGTTATAATGACACTTTGTAAATGAACAAAAATAAATACTTCTCGTAATTTTTCGAATTGTTATTCTCAAATTTTTAAGAACAGTTGTAAGTTAATTATAATTATTCAGCATAATCAAGGGCACTTGACATAAAAATCAATAAAGAAATAAATGTAATGTAAAACGGTAATTCTGAAGATTTTTCACGTTAAGAGAATTTTTTATCAAGCAAATAATTTCATAAAATAATTGTGTTTTAATGACATTATAACATATTATGTTTTTAATAAATGCTTTCTTATACGGCTCATGGGACATTACACCTATCCAAAATGCGCTTAAAACATATAAATTTCAAAGTGCATTTGCCTTATAAAAAGAGAACTTAAAGTCCACTTTTAGTAGAGTTTCGAAGCCTTATGTGAATTGGCGTATTGGATATATTCATAACGTAATTCACGAATCCAACTCCCTTAAACAACCTAGCATATTATTTCTAATTCGTGAAATTAAATTTGAGTGTGGAATCTTATTTAGATTTTTTGTTTATTTAATACAATATTTCCTATTTCTATTCAAGTAGTTCTCCTATTACCAGGCACCGTACTCGCCATATTTTGATCCAATTGTAATCGGCGATAGAAATCAAAATATTTTCGAAGATTTGGTTGTCCTGAGACAATAAAGTGAATACTTTGGCTGTTAATAAGCACCTTACTTATTTTATGGGCCGAAAGTATGCCTGGGGAGAAAAGTACTTTCCTCCTAGGACATGCGTATGTAAATGTAATCCGAAGCGGATGGCCAAATTTAATAAGTGGTTATAATTTTTAAAATAGGCTTACCTACAAAGAAATTATCCGGGTAATGAGAGTTTTTTTGCCTGGTACGCCTACAAGATTACGCGGTATAATAAGAGTTTTTGCGTGGGCTGAGAAATAAGATTATAGAAAAACTGCTGTGGTCGCACCACCTTAAAGCCTAACTCGAGTTTAGGAATTGAGTTATTACACCATCGCATATCAGCGTTCTAAATCTATTTGCTTCTAAATTTCAATGTTGTTCTTTCTAGGATCTGTATGCGAGTTTTTCAAAAAACAAACTTTCTATCATGTGTCGAAGTGGAAGATTCAAAAACTTTAACTCCTGTTACTGAAAATATTGAAAAACAGACTTAGGTTGTTATGGGTTGTGACCACAGAAATATTGGTACATATATACAATTATATAAACAAAAAAAAACAAAAAAGGTTTTCTTCACCCAGCCTTTGTAACTTCATTGACATAATTTATGATACATAGTTTTCAATTTCACATTTTCGTTTCGTTCCCTTTTAGCATTTTTTACGAAATCACACATTGTTTTGACCTACAACACCAATCAGGTGACAGTTGTCCATCTGCAAAAGCCAAACTCAAGAACCCAAGGACCAGAAAAGATATCTAACATGGAACCAAAAATATTTCATGCTATTATACCAGGAACAGCAGAAAGAAGGCTGCCACGACGTATAACAATAAAGAGTTCTTGTGATATGTTTGTTATATGGACAAAATCCTCACAGAATGAAGTGTTCCCTTGGAGACCGACTATTCGAGATCAGGACCGTGCCAATATTCATGTATTTAAATTAAATGGGTAAGCTAAATTGAAATAGTATATTTCCTCTAAATAAACATTGGTATTTTTTAAAGCAACCAGTTGGATTTCTTTGCCTACTGTTGGTCGGAAAATGATCCATTGTTCGTGGATTTTTTACGATCAGCAGAAAATCAAATTTTAATTCTGGAGCAAAAAATATCCCGAAAAGGTGAAATATCAGCTGAAGTTTGTTCATACGAAATTGTTGTGGGCAAAATGCAACGAACCCATTTATCTTCTATATCTGTGGGCACACAAATTACATGTTATGCATTTAGCCCAGATCAGGAGAAACTGTTTTTGGGAAGTGCAGACCGCAGTATATTCCTTCACGATTTAGTATTACAGTCCACCAAATGTGTAACCCAAATTGATATTGTATGTATTGATTGCGCACTCCATGTGATATACCAAATCTCAATAATGTGTCTATTTTAGATACCTATTCAATGTTCCTGGCATAGCGATTCGAGTCTTATTGTGATTGCTAACACAAGGTCGCAATTTCAATGTTACGATCTAGCTTTGACACCTGTCGGCAATCAGTTACAAAGTGAAGATGTAACACCTTCTAATCTTTTGGACTTGTCACATTACTTTGCCACTCAGCCCACGCTATTGCAAATATCGTTTAGTCGTAAACCCGAACTACATCATTACTCTAATCCATATGCGGCGAATGATTGTTTTCTGCTACTGCTGTACGATCAGGGTCCCATAGGTTGTTTACGGTTTTTTGCAGGAGCTGGAATGCGTGGGGATATTCATAATTCCGGTTTGACAGCAGACGTTATTTTAGATAAATATTTGGCATTAAATCAATTGGAAAAAGCCGTTCAATTATTGAATGCTTTAAATTGGGAAACTTATGGAGCCATCTGCTTGATATCCTTACACAAAATTGCCAATTACGTATTTTACCGGACTGATCACAAAAAACTACGTATTGAACTCATGGCAAAAGCTCTAAGGACTTTTTCCGATTCCCTTACGGAGGAAACAAAGGATCAATTTAGTGATCAGGTTTTCGATTTAAAGAGAAGATTTTTCTTCTTTCTTCTAAGGTAATATTGTGACGACACATGTAGACATTCTTCTTAACTAAATGATTTAATTTTTTAGGCATAATTTATTTGCCGAAGCATTTGAAGTGGCTCAAGATATCGAAGATTATGACTTATTCATGGATCTCTTTAACACAACCAAATGTGATCCAAATCTTGCGGATTTTTCATCAGCTTGTTTTAGTCAGGCAGCCGCCATAATCCACGAAGAGGATATTACAATAAACCCGAGCAATGATTTCTATAAGAGACAGCTCTGAGTCTGTATGCTCCCAAACTACAAGTTCGGATATTACAACAGGTCGTAGTAAACTGCAACTACAACAACAGCAACATCAGAGATTTCTCAAACATTACGTGCCACCTTTACCTTCATTTAAGTCCAAAGTTTTGAATGCTGAAATGATTAAAATCGGCAGTCCTAATCGTGAAGAGCTCACGGAAAAAGCGTCTACGAAGCCAAGGGTGAAAAGCAGAGCCCCTCCTCCACCCATACCAGCAAAAAAACAAACAAAACTAAATCCCGCGTCCTTATCCATTACAAACTCTGCAAATTTAAATAGCAATTTAGCCAATTTAACGTTGAAAAGTGCAAGAAGTTCCATACAAAATCAAGATTCCAATGGACCACAATGGTCAGATTTAAATGTCTCCCTAAAGAATCCTCCATTGAAATCGGCCTTTGCCCCACACTACATCCATACGCCTTTGGCAGTAACAAATAACAATCTTGCCAATTCGAACGTGACATCATCTGCAACGGCATCCCTTAATGCAGACAGCACAAACAGTACAGCAATTATTCCCACTTTTCATCAACCCAGAAATTTTGGACTATCTCAACCTGGATCTACTGCCGTGTATCAGCCGAGGTTTTTTCAGCATCCTATGGTTTCAGGTACTATTCCCTCAAGCGGGACAACTTCTCTGGCTGCACACAGCATTTCGAATGAAGAATATCAAAAAGTGCTCTTGAGCAAGAAACCCACAGCCTCTATACTGTCAAATGGATCAACGACACAGAATAGCGGAAGTAATTCATCTGTATTTGGCGTCCAAAATGGTGGTAATACAAAAGAAGGAGGAAAACATGCAAATGGCGAAAAAAATAAAGTGAAATTTTCAGATACAGTCCAGGTAGCTGTTGTACCGGTAAGTTAGGAGGCTTTGCAAAATGGAAGTTTTAGGTTTAAGCTCTTGAGTTTCTAGTTTTATATGATTTCTGTATGTGAACTTTGATTGTATATTTAGGCGTATCACAACCTGGTGATTTCCAGCAGTTTGTCAAAATCCACATAATAATCATTAATTTAGATATTGGCCTGAAATATTGCATTAATAGGAATACGATCATCAATTTCATCATTTATGTTCGCCAGACATACAAAATTAAAAAAAAAAAACAATTGGAATGGCTTCGGTGAGCAACACCATTCTTAAATGTTCATGTTGGCGAGAAACATCACTGACGTCAAAAACGCCACATATATGCTGATCCTCTGATGAGGGAACTGAGTCTAGAGATTAGTAGATAGAGCTCGACCGAAGCATCGGCTACGGCATTCGGCCAAAAATCGATAATCGGCCGATTATAAACATATCCGTTTTTGTCATTTATATTACAAAACTATGAATTTTGATTACTTATAAAGTCTGTTTTGTTCTAAAAGAACATTATAAGACATGTACTGAATTACCTTTTATTCTTGTTTTTATGCCTTTGTTGAAAAAAATGCTAATATGAACTAAAACACACAAAATTTCTTCAGTTACAAATTTGAGGAAAATAATCGACTTCGGCCGATTATTGATTTTTTTGCCGAACATGGGCTTCGGCCAAAAAAAAACCCGCTTCGGTCGAGCTTTATTAGCAGGCGATAACTTGATACTATTCAAGGTTATTTCGACGAAGCTTGATGGCGCATCCCCGAGTTTCTGATTGGAATTCATATTTACCTACATTAATGATGTTCGCAAAATACATTGTGCACCTTAACATGAGAAAGTGTGGGGAGTTTCACATGAACGACACTTAGTTAGAACTCCCTCCTCGTACGATTGATATTGTCGGAGCGAGTTTTGATTTACGGAAAGATCTAACCAAATACTTTTTAGTCTATTAGATGTCGATCAAGAATTTCGTACATGTACTGATAGCATTGTTTATAAAATGGTAAGAATTGGGGCGACGTTCACTGAATATGTTATCTCACAGGGTTAACGGTCCATAAACGACTTTTCGATTATTTTTTGGAAAATGCAAGATCAACAATCCCGATAACAGGACCTTACGTTTAGATGCTGAAATCTGATTTTACGACAAAGTGACGTATATAGCTGTGAACATCAGAAGAAAATGTGACTCAAGACATTTTTATGCGGCATATCAAAAAGTCGCCACAATCTAGTCGCTTAGTATATTTGAGAAACGGTACGAACTGTCCTAGTAATGTATCCTTAATAATTCATTTTAAACCCATTCTATTTACAAAGTATTACTAATCTTATAAGGCTGTGGTTTCTTTTTCAAGGAAATTTTCCAGCGAGATAAGAAGTTTAACAAAGCCATGGATATTCCGGCCACGGCCACGCAATGTTTCAAATTCCAAAAAAGAATTACAAATAGGTTTACCTTTATTGCCGACCCTCGCGACAGACGGATTAGTCCTAAAGATCTTCAATACATTACAAGCAGGTCAGCCTTGGTTATGGTTCTTACGATTCGTAAGAACTTATTGATATAGATTAGAGAAAGTTAGTTTGAAATTTAAATATCTATTGTAATTTTTAGCAGATCCCTATAGATTTGCCATAGCATTAAATACTTTCAATGGATGAATTCATCGTATCAGTTTCAACACCACACATAGCACACCCGTAAACACTAGCACTACTAACCAAACTAATAGTAATTACAACAACAGTAACACAGACCCAACTCCATTAAGTAGTACACTTTGGTAATAGTATAACACATTAATGTCCATTCTACATATCGGCAATGAATGTCTTCCAACTAAAATCTACACAAACTTTTCTGTTCTCCCAAACTTAAGCTTTATATTTAAACAAGCAATAAATTATATAAAAATACTTATTACATAAATTACTATTAACACTAACTAGAAATATATGATAATTTTGTTATTATTTTTTTAATATTAAGTGCGATATTTTAGTTGATGTAAACTATGTTTAATTATAGATATTTGTAGTTTCTTTTTTATTTTTATTTGTGTTTATAATTTTATTTTATAATGAAATATATCCTTTATTTATGAAACAAACAATTATTTTTCTTTCCACTTTGCATTTTCTCCAATTTCGGCTTTAAGCTCAAGTAAATCTTTGTCCGGTACTATAACGTCTTTCTTCACACTCGTCCGTGTGTTCTTGTACCGCGAGTTCTACACCCTGGGTAATGCTGATTGTGCAATATACGTAAAAAACATGGGATACAGAGGAGCAATGACATCTTGTAATTGTAAATTGCCGCTCATAGATCTATTAAATGAGTATTCAGAATCAACAACCGCCGAGTTAGGTTTTTAATCTTTGCACTGTATATTTTGGGCAGGAAGGGCATAAAGTAAAAAAAATAATATTATGTGAGATTTTATCAGTTTCGAACTTGTAGGCTCTATGAAATATAATTAGAATAAAATTAAATTGAAATTGAATAAAAAACAGCACCTCTTAACCCATAAATGAAATCCATAAATTGTTTTTGTTTTGCTCCGCATGCAATAGTATTTTCGATGGGCCCTGCTACTTTTTTCTGTTCCTAATTTCTAAAAAGATTGTTTGCTGGGAAGAAATTTATCCGAAACTGAGATCGATTTTAAAGCAAAATCGTACATCAAAAAAGTATGTTTGCTGGTAAGAATTTTTCGTCGAATAAATCGTTATCACCAAAATTGAGATCAATTGTAAATCGCAAGATTTGATTCTATGTCATATTTTTCCCAGATTTTTTATTTATTAATATTTACAATTTAAATAAATTATATGAATATAAATAGGATAAATAAGGTGCTAACGGAACCCGTGGTGCAATGATTAGGATGCCCGCCTTGCCCTAACAAGGTCGTGGGTTCGATTCCTGCTTCGACCGAACACCAAAAAGTTTTTCAGCGGTGGTTATCCCACTCAGTAATGCTGGTGACACAATGGACTGAATAGTCTAAGTGAGCCTGATACATGGGGCTGCCACTAACCTAACCTAACGGCATAGGTTTTCCACTTTATTTGTGTTAAAGTTCGACCAAATGAAATAAAATGGTAGATATTACATATACTTCACTTTAGTTTTAAAAAATTCAGCCAGTAAAATTCCTAACTGCCATATGAATATATTGGGCAGGTTGCGGACATGTGCATTGTACGTTTTTAAAACGGCATTAACTAATGTATCACTGACGGAGCTTCGTGAAAAGGGGATTAGAAGGTTTAAATTGTCAGAAATTATTGCACATAGGAGGTTGAAGAAGAATTTTCGAAAATTATTGTTGAGGTGGGTACAGTTAGAAAATTGTGCGGTTTATACGCACACAAAATATGGGTTTGTTACACCCACCAACTGTGGGATGACCTATTTGTAAAACCAATATAATTGGCCTAAATACCGTAACCAGGACCATCTACACACATTTATCGAAGGTATATTAGACAGTAAAAATACGATAATTTGAGTATAATGATATCAAGTTTCTGAACACTTATTTTTGGTCTCTTGGTATTTATTAAACATTATTTTTCGCTATAAAACATTTTACAATCGTTAGAACCACAAATTCTTTTATGAATGCATCCTACTCTAGTTTTTCAATTACATTGCTTTATCTAATAAAAAAAGATGACTACCATCAATATTTCAATTTCCAAAACTTACCAATCAGTCACCTCTATGTCCAAACTCTCGCGACACTGTGTAAATATCGCTGATAGCTTTCTAAAACGGATAATCATAGCCCTTTATTTGGACGTTTAAACTATCGTATTGAGGATATTTGGGTTTTAAGGACTACGGATAAGATTTCAGTAATATTATATAGTACAGGAATAGTGATCTTATACAACTTACATCTAAATATCCGGTCATAGCAATCGCTGGGTCGGTTGGCACACAGATGCCGTTAAATTTCTAATCACAACGGATTGGATTGTTTATAACTGTATTACAAAGGGATTCAACTTAATTTTAATAGAAAGTACAAAAATCTAAGGAGTTTTGTTTCAAAGTTTATTCCAGTACCATACTTTCGCAACATTTTTAGGGTTTATGTCACAAAACAGCTGTTGTTTATTTTCTCTACATATTTGCCTGACTTCGATTTACGACTGGAGGAGAAGGCATTTTTCGATTTTTTTGCGTGTGAACACATTTCGCACATAGATGGCATCTTAGACATAGACGACATAAGTTATTCCGGACGGAATGTCGGTGTTTTGTAAAGAATCGTTATTGGCGTTCTCACCAAGCATGTTTTAGGCATTGTGTATGCTCAAAAAGAGTTGAACAAACAATAACGTTTAGTTAATCTAAGGAAAGATCAGAATATCTGATAAAAAAAGGCTTTCGAAGAATTAGGGATGTGAAAATAACTTTAAAAAAATTTTCCTTTGCGATCGGGATTTATTATTTGAACAAGGTGGTATTATTTGAATTTAGAGTAAATGGAAATTTCGGGTTTCGATGGACCTTAAATGTCAAACATTCTAACTCGGTGTGAACGGTGAAATGTTTTGAAAAAAACAAATGAGGAAAGAGTCAGTCGGGAACATATCATTACAGTTCGTCGATCGATAGCACTTAGTCGGCGATGACTAAATAATCGGTAAATGTTTATCGATCCCATTAAACAATGCAGCAGTATCGATTATGCTTCGGATTTAACTTATAATGTGCACAATATGGGATATGTTCGACACACGAACTGTCGTCGGAATAACTGATATCGGTAAAGCGCCTAAAGAGAAACATTTCAAATCCCAAAATAGCTTGGTGAGAAACACATATAAAACCACAAAATGATGCTTGGTGAGAATGCCATATTATTCTTTTAAGGGGGATAGTGGTATTTTTAGAAGGCCGCGTAGGCAATTTCAAAAAAACTTCCTGGCATCACTGCTGCTGTCAAGATTTGGCAACAAGAACAAATCTGACAACAGAAATTAAGATAATACTTATATAATGTCGTATTATATAGGAATTGAAAACTATATTAGAAATAATATAGTTATATAATTATAAAACAACAAGTGCTTTCGAATCCGGTATATCAATAACCACCAAACAATGTTGATAGAAGCAAATAAATGTATTTATACTTGCGTGTGCGAGTTGTGGATTGTGGGATATCGTGTTATGTGTCTCAGAATCCAGGAATCACAAATTTCATTATACCAGTAAGAAATATAATTCATAATTTGATGGAACTTAAGTTTGTATATCTGATTCTTTAAGATTCTCCATATCTCTCTCTTA
>PGFW01016076.1:12807-33307 GCA_003123925.1 Haematobia irritans | reverse complement strand
TGAGATTATCACATAGATGTGGCCTCCACTCTTACGTGCGGCCGTTTATGATTCTCAACTGTCCTCTTCTGACTAGCGGGTGGGTACTCTTCTTCAGTAGATCCCCGGATTCTTATTTGGGTCTCCTATCATATGATTCATCCCATCTATGGGCCTTGGTTTTCTATGCTCATTTCCGGATTTTAATTTATGATTTTTGTAAATTAATGAAAGCTAATAAATATTAGGTTAGGTATAGGCCAACTTCTTATTTTAGGCTCATTTAGTCCATTGTGATACCACAAGCGGTGAACTTCTCTTTTATCAATGAGTGCTGCCCGATTCTATGTTTATTTCAATGATCTCCTTTTTATAGCCGACTCCGAAGGGCGTTTTACATTACAGTGAAAGCACTTAGAGAAGCATTGAAACACTCAGAAATGTCATCATTACTGTTGGAAATTATTGTTGATTGAGTTTCAAACAAATATCTTCTGCGCATATGCTGCTACATATTCCTCCATGTTCCGATATTCGGAATCGCAAGAATTTAGTTTTCTTATAACGAAACAATCGATATATTCTCGGACTCCAATCCAATTGTAATTAGAACGTTTCACTGAAGAAAACTATATCACCAAGATTTAAGTTTATAAATTTCAGAGTTAAGAAATTATAGCAGAACGAAGTTTTTGCGATTTACGATTCCGAATACCGGAAAATGGGGGATTATAAAGTTGTTTGTTTTCAATTGTCGCAAAACATAGTGGGATTCTGTGTTTTCAGCGTTCTTTATCTTGTATCTGATTACTGAGAAGATTTCACATCTCTAAGTCATAATGGTGTTTTTAACAAAAGCGGTTTAACTAACAACGAATTTGTAACTGTAAGAGAAAACCCTTTTCGTTAAGCATGCATTCAATGGACATGACTGGGTTATACACATGTCTTCTATGACAACAATTGGGGATTTGTAGCTTTCATCTATAAACGAAGAGAAGAATGACAAGTTTCTCACACATGAAATCACTACAAAAATTCTAAATAGGTAATGGATAATACTATGCACCATCATAAGATGAAAATTAGGGAATTTTAGTAAAAATCAATGATTTAAGATTTAATAGCTTCTAGTTAGAAGACTATGAAGATTATGCACCCTATTCCAAAAGTCCTGAATCTCCACTGTGAATATTTTCCCCCTCTTTTTCGAGTTCTCTCATTATTCCATATTCCCTTAGGAAAATAATAGTCCCATTTTTTGAAGAACTTAATAGAATTTAACACCATATGGAGACTCTTTAAAATTAACGGATATAATTCTAATCGAAGCATTGCGTTTTATTTTCGCACCAACAAAATGGCATTAGGCGATAAGGAATATAGCGCCAATATTAGAAAAATAAACAATGGAGTTGTTTATATGAAAACATACTCACTCTCTCGCCTCTGCTCTCTCTCATAATCTCATATAGGATGAAATATAAACATTTGATAATTACGAGGCGATATTGGTGGAGGAGACTCGTGCTCGTTACTTCCTCATTTATGCAGAATATTCAATATAAAGTGCAATAGTTGTTTGTTATGGAACTGACGAAGAAAACACAAAAAACAAATAGCCGGGCAATTTCAAACCAACCATACGTTGTGGCCCAAGATACATTGGGTACATTTCACCGGATGGACATAAAGTAACATGTGTTACACATTGCTTGCATGCAAGCTATAATGGTTGCCTGGCTGCCTGTCCGCCTTCCTGGCTGACATAGTGGCTGTGACTATGTGTTGATATCGCGAACACACAAAGCGGCACTAATTGAATTTAAATGCAACATAAAGTGGGTGACGATATATGTATGAGGGACGGGGGGTTGAGGGAGTAAGAGCAAAGGAAAAGGAACATCAGTTTCCGTATTCTGGGGATGGTGAAAAAACAAAAATCATAACAATTTTTCCCTTACCATTCCATCCATAGCGGTGTGTAAAGGAAAAAGGCCCATTCTTTTAACAGCAGTGATTGTTCAACGAACAACAACACTGGCGAGTTCAAATTAGCACCTCTCTTAAAGTTCTCCAAGTTGAATATGAATACAAATGCAGTTTCTATTTTTTGCTTATGTTTGCATGCATTCATACTGGTGGTGTGTGATGCTTTTTGGTCCTTCCGAGAGTTTACATGTTGGCAAAATGACCTGTTTTCCAAGGGGTGGTGATTAGTTAGCAAGCATTGTAGTAAATATGCACTTTCTGATGGACCAACAACATTTTGGGCAAGGACATCATCATCAACCCCACAACCACCATTACCATGACATCTATGAAGAAATGAGGCCGTATCGAGAGTTAAAACCACCACCACCGTCATTTATCCACATGTGTCACCCTTCCGTAGCAAATATGATTTTGACTTTGATGGACAGAAAGGCAATGTTCTAATATGAAATTATCAATTTAACCCGTTTTGTTCGTGGTATTGTATTCAGGCGAAGACAGTGGTGTTGGGAGAATAAAATATAGATGGAATACATATTGGTTTATAGAAACAATCCACATTGGGCGCCAGTTTTTATATAAGGTAAACTTTTTGAAGTATGGAGCCTATTTCTACAATTCTTAAGATAAAATAAAAATCGCATACTATAATGTCGGATATAAGAAGCCATGCATTGGGCGCCAGAAATACAGTAAATCTTCCCACATATGAGAGGTTATTTTAACATGACAATATACACCCAGAGAAGGAATATGATCACCTCAAACATGTTTTAAGAGCAAAATGTTATTTTTGGGTGGTGACCATGTAATGGTTTTCGCAACCATGTTATTTCCTCGGAAATCATGTATCTGATTTCGGCAAGCAGGTTATATTTGCCGAGAAAATAACATTTTAGAGACAAACATGTTACATGGTCACCATACAAAAATAACATTTTGCTCTTGAAACATATTTGAGGTGATCATATTCCTTCTCTGCGTGTAGGAAACGTCTTACGACATTTGTCCACTATTGAGAGGTGTCTGCTTTTTCACTGTATTTCATATTACAATCTTGGATATAAGGGTAGCCATGCGTTGGGCGCCAGAAAAAAAAACAGTGAAACCTCCCACTTATGAGAGGTAATTTTAACATGAGTGTCCAAATTTGAGAGGTTTCATTGTATTTCAATTTATATTAGGACCATAAGAGATGTAAGATTTGTTCTTCTCATTTCTTTGCTATTAAATAATTTTGCTTTGCAATTAAAAGTGTCCATATACCCAATAGACTACCCATCATGCCCCTCTATATTGCACTTTTTTTATATATACTAGGACGGTTAAAGTTAGAGAGGTGGCCTAACGGAGTTAGGGATCCTGCGTCATCTATAATGTGGCGTAGTTGTTTTCTTTTAAGATCCATACTTTTGCTTAATTCGCCACTCTATCCCCTGTTTTGTTGTCCTAAACATCCGAAGCAAATTATTATATGTCAAAGTTGGGAGTATATGTTTGAAAATCTTTCCGTTTTTACATTGCACTTCACCCATTTACTTTCAAAATCAGACATGAAGATTTTTACGTTTGGGCGCCAGAATTAGGAATATGTAATTTGCTATATCATATTATTGTTTGGCACAAAAGACTGCACAGGGAATGTTGCACACTTTATAGTGTTTTGCATAGTACTTAACTAGATTTTCATGAGAATGAAAGGCTCATTCAGTTCTCCATACTTTGGGTTATCCATTTCGAATGGCCCTGCACACCACTATCCCTCTCCAATACATAAGACTTGACATGATCCCTATGAACCGTTTCCGTAGTTTTTTCACGACTGAGAAAACGAGAAGCTCGTTCAAAACTTTTACTACTCCCTTACTTACTAAAGATTACGCCATAAGGGCCCAACGTAAGAATCGGAAATTATTTTACGTTTGGCGCCAGAATTTATAGCATAATTCATTTACATTTACTGAAAGTTTATCATGTTAAATTTATTCCCAATCTTTTACCCACATGTACACCTTCATATATTGCGAAATTTTAGGACAGGGAAGATTCTATTGCAAACATCCTAACCGCGCAAAAAAGAAACGAAATCCCCAGATTTCGTTTGTTCACGCAGGCCCTTAAATTGCATTGTTACCATCTTATGTAAGTGTGTATGTTAGAGTGCGTGCACGCTGTATTTGCCACTCTTCATCATATCGTGAGAATACAACACATGTTCTTGTAGGCGTTTCATGTTCTGTTGTTGTGATTGTTGTGGTTGTCGGTTGTCCATCCATTCGGAGAGAGTTCTTAAAATCCATTTTGATTGTGGAATGAAGTTTTATTGGACATTAGGGTTTAATCCCACTTCAAATCTACAACCCTCTGTGCAAAAGTGTTTTACAATTGGGTAACCTTCTCATTCCACTTTTATCAACGTTAGGTGGTGGTGGCGGTGGTATGCCTACATGCATGTGACTGGCGTAAAGGTAAGAATTTGGTTGTATTGCGTGCAGTGTGATGTTACTTGACAGTTCCCCGTCATACGATAACATCTGTTTAATTTTTGTACATTTTTTGTTTTGTTTTCGCTTTAATTTAGATCAGCATAAACAATTCATTTGGATTATATGGTAGAAAAATACTTGAGGTTGATTTTATATGAAATTTCAAGTGCGTAAAATTGCATTTTGTAGTTCTTACTGGGACATTATAACTGAGTCTGTTTCAGCTTTTCATCTGTTTCAGAGACGTTTATAAATTTCTAAGTGATGTCGCCATAAATATATTACACGGCCTTTTCTATATTGTTTAGGTAAGGGTATGTTGTTGGGTCTGGTTACAGATTTTTTTAAAGTATATTGGGGACTTCCTTTCTTATAGCGGAGTCTAGAAGTTGCTCATGACCTTAAGGAATTAACGTTTCACAGAGTTAAGTTTTATTGTTTCTTCATATTAATAGATAATCATAAAATTAGTCGTATATTCTACTCTGTCCTAATCCCTTAATAGCTTGTACTTGTTACAGGTGATTAGGAATAACTGTCTACGTACATACATTGGACTGGGCGAAACTTTGTTCCGCGGCCTTATTCCTTTTAGTTGAACATCTCTTATGGGATGGACCCATTTTAGAAGTTACGTTCCTTCTTCAAGCTAGTATTGCACATAAAGATCCATAACTGTGGCATCCCATAGAATAGTCCATTCTTTCAAATAGTTAGGTTAGTTATATAGGAATGACACAAATCCGTAGAAAAGGAATTGGTTTCCACTTAGACGATATTGGTCCATGGTTGATTAGACCCATATGGTTCATAGGTTTTTTTCTTTCTTCTTCATCATCTACCTCCCTGCCACAGATTTAATCCCTTCATAGTTGCGATTTTAGAGACAGAGGTTTTTTTTAGGATCTACTATCCAGAAGCCATGATGAAGGCGAGTATATTCTGTAGATTAAAGGTTCCTATTAAACATTAATAGCCTGAAAGAAAACGGAGCCAGTATCTTGCTTCATCTAATGATAATGACGGACACTGGCACAGTAAATGGTTAGGAGTCTTCCGTAGAAATCAATTACCAAGCGTCTATATTGCATTGCTTTAATGTCTATTGGAAGAAGCTGATATCACTAAACTGTCTATGAAGAAAGCTGATATCGCTTCTGAATATCGGCTCATCAACAGGAGTTCAAAGGAGCTTTCTGCAGTGGCAAAATACGTTCGACTGAAAATGCTGCATCCGCCTCGTCCATCTTATAGGACTCTCTAATCCAACACTTCACAGAAAATACCACAGCCAGTGACTTTCAACCATTTTTCGATTCCATCCGTATAATATTCAAGACCCCTAAAAAGTATGCCAGCCTTCTCATCCCAATTCTCATGTACTTGGGATAATCGACTCAACTTGCTCTCATGTACATGCTGAGTCGCTTATTATAGTATGTTTGTTGCGCAAAACCATGTTCTCAAAGCTCATTACTGGGCTCTTCAGTCTCATAAGTATCACCTCAGCTATTTTCCTGAAACAGATCAATTGGGCAGACTCTCAATCCAAAACCTCCAATTTCGCGGTGGCTGTTGTTTGTTCTCATTTGTACCACTCATATAAAAAAAAGAGTCGTATTGTTTATTTTGTTTAATTTCTGTATATGAATCCGATGGTTACTAATGCGTTCACAGCCGTGTATCCATTGGTAACTACAGGTCTTATAACTGCTGTAAATAGCCAGGAGAAGGGGAGGGAGGGACTTTCGATTCCCCAAACTTAGCTTTTGTCACATACCAGTGCCGCGTTGGTCTTCTTTAGACTAACAGCTGTATTTTCTAGCCACTTTCGTCTGAAGTCTAAGACAACTCCACAAGTAGTAGCCGATTTTAGACTCTTCAAACTCGTTCTTTTAAGCCGGTTGGGTTTTCTTTCCCTTTGTGAAGAGAACTAAGCCTTCGTTTTCTTTTGTTGTTAATACCAAACCAATTTCCTTGCTAGTGTCCAGAAATTGCCTTTCATTTGATCATACCTTTGTCCTTCGAGTCGTATTACTATGTAAAAAATTCAGGCCTAATATTATCAGGCATACGTCACTAATTTTATCCCTTTGTTGTGCAGAAAGCGTCATAATATCACACTCCCTTGAGCATTCCTCTGTTTGTAGCCCCATTTATTGTAGAATTTGCCCATCCGCTTTCCAAATATATTTACTCAATTCAATCTCTTACAAATAACTCACACTAAATAGTATAAGACCTATTTCAGCCATTGCATATTCTTGATATGAATATATTTGGTTCTTCGAGCTAGTTTAGAAAATAAAATTTAAAGCTAAACCATAGAATATCTTTGGCCATCGTAATTTGTTACTTCATACTTTTAGTATAATACACCATGCCAAATAAAGCAATCAAATATTCGTTGACTTATACTATTTATCAAAAAGAATAAATATAACAATTTTGGTCCTTCGAGCCCCTGACGTTACACTCTAACTCTCTCAACCAATTTAGTGATACAAAAGTTGTTATTATTCAACCACTGACTGTTAGATCTGTGGTCAATATAAACTCATAACTAGTATATGCTTAATCTCATTTTTAATATAGAGCATTACTTTGAGATTTGTCATCAATGGAAGCAAACCAGGAAATAAGAAAAGACAATAAAATAATAGAACGACACGTGTTGTGCGGCATGTTGTTATAAAAACTGAACTTGCCCTTTTACTATTTCCATAAAAAAATCATTTGCGGAAATGAACCTCCTAACAATACAAAGGTTTTAGCGATAAACAAGCAAAGCAAGAGATACAAAAAATGGAAACTATAAAAACAAAGAAGCAAACATCTGAACTGTAAGGATACCATACTTCAATCATAAAAGCTCTCACCCTTTTTACAACATAGAAGTGAACGAGCGAGAGTTAAAAACCAAAACAAAAGCTGCGTTTTTGTATATGCCTCACAAATTTTGGGCAATTTGGCACGCGTTTCATTTATTAAAAAACACCATTAAAATCCAAACCATTTCATTACTTTGCCACGACAGCACCAACAAATTGTAGCGATTTCACAATAGGCGATATTTCTTGGGGTGCCATGGAAATTGGTGGCTTGCATGGAGAGTGACTGACTGACTACCATCAGTTTTTAGTTTAGATGATTGCTTTTCTGTTCATATGGGCATTTGATTATTCTCCCATCCTATCAGCACATACTTAGCTGGAAATGAAGCGACGACAGTCATAAAATGGATGATGAACAATCGAATAAGCGGGGGGTGAGTTGTCCTGCACAATGGTTTTGATGCTGGCGTGTTTCATAAAAGATTTCAGGAGAAAAGAAGTGTGGCAAGGGCAAGTTGTTTGGTTACTTGGTTTGTTAATGAAGGATCATTAACATCAATGCAACAAAACTTTATAATAACAACAACAACATCCACAGTATATTATATTATAACCAACAAACAATGACATTATTCACCGCACCAAACATAACAAGAAAGAAAACAAAAGCATATCATCTTAGGGAATAAGAGATGCCAAACCATAATAGACCACGTCTCTCAACCAATCCATCCATCCTTAGATGCTTTGGAAAGAAGAAAAACAATTTTGAATGAAGCGCGTGCGCACACATTTATCAAATCACCCAACCAATTGAACATGAAAAACAAACAATTGAAAAACGAAGAAAACAAAATAATCCATACAAGCACTGCAACTCATCATACGCTCTTTCATCGCTTTCAGATTATTCTCAGATACCCTCCTCTAATCCACCAAGGCAACCCCTTCAGATCATTCACATCAGATTTTGATTTCCAAAAAGACAAAAAAAAAAAAAAAACAGACTAGTTATGAGATATCTGATTTCTACATCAGACATATTGACGTTTTTTGTGAAAAATGGATATTGTCTCGATTTGATGATGGTGAGAAATTCAAATCTGGCATTTATTAGGAAATGAAGTCTCGATCGCGGCTCGGTGTCAAGCATATCAATAATAAATTAGCATTGAACCTAAAGGAAGCAAGGACAAGAGATCGGTTTGTTTTTTGTAGGCATGGTTTCCAAGGATTGTCTAAATGTCTGTAAAAGTCTGAAGCTTGATTTTCAAACAAAAAATATATCGTAGAAATGAAGAAATAATGGCACATTTGAGAGAGAATTTCTTATGATCAGTTCAGGTCTTTCGCAACATACAAGAGAACATGTTTTTAGAGCAAAATGTTAATTTTTTGTTAACATGTTTTGTCGCAACCATTATTAATTTTTCTCAGGAATTATGTAATCTGATTTCGGCAACCATGCTATATTTTTGGGACCAATATGTTCCATGTTCTTCGTCTACAAATAAAATTTTGCCCTTTGAACCATGTGTTGGGCTGTATCATATTCCCTCTCTGCGTGCATGAAACCAGATTTTATATGTGAGTCATAAGATGGAAGGATCTTTTAGTCATTCTTATGGATCTTAGCCATCTATGGACTTAAAGCGGAAGAGTCCTGCAGACTTGCCTAAACAATATGTGGAACTCTATACACATAGCTGATTACGAGATGTTACTAAATTCACACCGGTATAGCTGCCAAATTTTAGAAATTATATTTATCTTTATTGGCAGTTCATTATATTGTTTATAAGCCACCATAATCATTTGCGTCTGAAATTTTGGTTAAAAATGAAATTAGTCGATGATTGGAGCTTCGAGCGGAATAGTTTAGACTTCTTTGTAATTTGTCTCGAATGCGATCATTGTTGGCCAGCTTCAAACTCCTTCAAAATGAGGACAAAATTATCGAATTAGCTGGTCTTAATTAAGTTATTATTTTGAATCCCTTGGAACACTAATTCGATAGATTTTTCCTCATTTTGAAGGAGTTTGAGCTGGTCCAACAATGATTCGCATTCGAGGACCAAAATACCAAAAGAAGTTAACTATTCCGCTCGAACTCCATCTACGATAATTTCATTTTAACCAAAGTTCAACGCAAATGATTATGGTGGCTTATAAACAATTATAAATGAACTTGCCAATAAAGATAAATATAATTTCTAATTTGGCAGCTATACCGGTGTTGAATTTAGTAACATCTCGTATCAGCTATGTGTTATAGATTCCACATATATTTTAGCGCAAAGTCTGCAGGACTCTTCGCTTTAAGTCATAAGATGGCTAAGATCCATAGATGACTAAGATCATTCCATCTTATTGACTCACATATAAAATCTGGTTTCATGCACTCAGAGAGCGGGAATATGATCAGACCCAAAATGTTCAAAGGGGCAAAATTTTATTTGTAGACGAAGAAACATGGAACATATTGGTCCAAAATTATACATGGCTTGCCGAAATCTAGATACAAATTCCTGAGAAAATAATATGGTTTGCGACAAACATGTTACCAAAAAATAACATTTTTGCTCTTTAAAACATGTTTCATCTTGATGTTGCGAAACCCTGACTGATCATAAGAAATTCTCTCTCAAATGTTGCCCATTATTTCTTCATTTCTACGATATATTTTTTGTTGAAATCAAGCTTCAACTTTTACACGACATTTAGGACAAATTTCCTTGGAAACCATGCCTACAAAAAACAAACGATCTTCTTGTCCTGCTTCCTTTAGGTTCAATTGCTTTAATTTATTATTGATATGCTTGACACGAGCCCGATCCGGAGACTTCATTTCCTAATAAATGCCAGGATTTGAATTTTCTCACCATCAGTCAATCGAGACCAATATCCATTTCACAAAAACGTCAATATGCTGAATCGTAGAAACAAAGATATCTCATAACTAGTCTGTTTTTTTTTTTGTCTTTTTGGCAAATCAAAATCTGGAATGTGAATGATCTGAAGGGGTTTGCTTGGTGGATTAGAGGAGGGTATCTGAGATAATCTGAAGCGCATGAAAGAGCGGTATGTGAGCTTGCAGTGCTTGTATGGATTATTTTTGTTTTCTTCGTTTTCATTGTTGTTTTCCATTGTCAATTGCGGTTGGCGTGATTTTGATAAATGTGTGCGCACGCGCTTCATTTCAAATTTTTGTTTTCTTTTCCAAAGATCTAAGGATGGATGGATGGTGAGAGACTGTCTATATGGTTTGGCATTCTTTATCCCTAGAGTGATATGCTTTTGGTTTTCTTTTCTTGTTTGTTTGTGCGTGTGAATAATGTCATTGTTGATTGGGTTATAATATTAATATACTCGTGGATGTTGTTGTTTGTTCATTTATAAGTTTTGTTTGCATTATGTTAATGATCCTTCATTAACAAACCACAGAACCAACAACTTGCCCTTGCCACACTTCTTCTTCTCCTGAAATCTTTTTATTGCAAACACCCAGGGCATCAAAACATTTGTGCCAGAACAACTCACCTCCCCGCTTATTCGATTGTTTCAATCCATCCATTTATGACTGCGTCCTCATTTCCAGCCCTAAGTATGTGCTGATAGGATTGGAGAATACATCAATGCCATGATGAACAGAAAAAGCAATCATCGTAAACTAAAACTGATGAGTCAGGTCAGTCACTCTCCATGCAAGCCACAATTTCCATGGCCACCCAGAAGATATCGCCTATGTGAAATCGCATACAATTTGTTGTGCTGTCAGTGGCCAAAGTAATGAATGGTTGGATTTTAATGGTGTTTGTAATAAATGAAAGCGCGTGCCACAATGCCCAAATTTTGTTGAGCATATACAATACCAGCCTTTTGTTTTGTTTTTAACTCTCGCTCGTTTTCACTTCTTGTTGTAAAAAGGGTTGAGAGCTTTATGATTGAAGTATTGGCTATTCCTTACAAGTTCAGATGTTTGCATTCTTTGTTATAGTCTTCCATTTTTTGTATCTCTTGCTTTGCTGTTATCCTAAAACCTTGTTGGTATTGTTAGGAGTCATTTCTCGCCAAAAGTGTTTTTTTTATGGCAAATAGTTAAAGCAAGTTCAGTATTTATAACAAAACATTGCCGCACAACACGTGTCGTTCTTATTATCTTTATTTTGTCTTTTCTTATTTCCTGGTTTGCTCCATTGATGACAATCTCAAAGTATGCTCTATATTAAATGAGGATTTAAGCATATAATAGTTATGAGTTTATAAATGACCACAGATCTACAGTCAAAGTGGTTGAATAATACAAACTTTTGTATCACTAAATTGGTTGAGGAGTTAGAGTGTAACGATCAGGGGCATCGAAGGAACCAAAATTGTTTATTTTATATCCTTTTTTGATAAATAGTATATTAGTCAAGAATATTTTGGATTGCTTATTTGGCATGGTGTATTAATACTAAAATATGAAGTAACAAATACGATGCCAAGATATTCTATGGTTAGGCTTTAAATTTATTATTTTTCTAACTAGCTCGAAGGACCAAAAATATATTCATTCAATGAATTATGCAATGGCTTGAATAGGTCTAACTATATTAGTGTGAGTTATTTTGTAAAGAGATTTTGAATTGAGAGAATATTTATTGGAAGCGGAATGGGCAAATTCTACAAATAAATTGAGGGGCTACAACAAGAGGGGAATGCCTCAAGGGAGTGTGATATATGACGTTTCTGCACAACAAAGGGATAAAATTTAGTGACGTATGCTGATCAATATTAGGCCTGAATTTTTTACATTAGTAATAGAGCTCAGAAGGACCAAGGGTATATCAATGAAAGCAAATTTCTGGACATAAGCAAGGAATTTGGTTTGGGTATTAACCACAAGAAACGGAGCTAAGTTCTCTTCACAAGGGAAAGAAAACCCACGGATAAAGAACGGTTTGAGAGTTTCTTAAAAAATCGGCTTAACCTAAAACTTGGGATTGTCTTAGATTCAGACTAAAGTGGCTAGAAAATACGCTGTTAGTTCTAAGAAAGACCAACGCGGCACCTGTGTATTGTGTCAAAAGCGCTAGTTGGGGAAATGAAGTCTCCCTCCTTCTCTGGCTATTTACAGCAGTTATAAGACCTGTAGTTACCAATGGATACCACGGCTGGTGGACCATTAGTAACTCCATCGGAATCATATTACAGGAAAATTAAACAGAATAAAACAATACGACTCTTTTTTTATATGAGTGTACAATGAGAAACAAACAACAGCCACCGCGAGATTGGAGGTATTGATATGAGAGTCATTGCCCAATTGATCTGTATTCAGGAAAATAGCTGAGGGTGATACTTTATGAGACTAGAAGAGCAGTAATCGCTTGGAAACATGGTTTGCGTTGCACACAAACATACTATATAGCCGACTCAGCATGTACATGAGAGAAGTTGGAGTCGATTATCCCAGTACAGAGAATTGGGAGAGAAGGCTCATACTTTTTTTAGGGGTCTGATATATTTATACGGATGGATCGAAAATGGTTGATCACTGGCTGTGTATTTTTCTTTTGAAGTGTTGGGAATTAGAGAGTCCTATAAGATGGACAGGCGGATGCAGGCATTTTCAAGTCGAACGTATTTGCCACTGCCAAAAGCTTCCTGAACTCCTGTTGATGAGGCCGATATTCAGAAGCGATATCAGCTTCTTCATAGACAGTTAGTGATATCAGTTCTTCATAGACAGTAAAGCAATGCAATATAGACCTTGGTAAATTGATGTTACGGAAGACTCCTACCATATTACTTGTGCCGTTCCGTCATTATCATTTAGATGCAAGCAGATACTGGGCTCCGTTTCTTTCAGGCTAATTTACTGATTTTATAGGACTTCTAAATCTACAGAAATATACTCGCCTTCATCATGGGCTTGGATAGTAGACTAAAACCTTCTCTAAAATCGCAACTATGAAGGGATTAATTCCTGTGCAGGGAGGTAGATGATGAAGAAGAAAGAAAAAAACCTATGACCAATATCGGTCTAATCACAATGGACCAATATTCGTCTAAGTGGAAACCAATTCCTTTTCTACGGATTTGTGTCATCCTATATATACCTGAACCTTAAACTATTCTGAAAGAAATGACTATTCTATCGGTGATGCCACCAAAGTTATGGATCTTTATTGTGATACTACTTGAAGAAGGAATCGTACTTCTAAAATGAGTCCATGCCCCCTAAGAGATGTTCAACTAAAGGAATAAAGGTCCGCTCGGAAACATTAGTTTTCGCCAGTCATGATCTGTACGTTAGACAGTTTATTCTAATCACCTGACAAGACAGCTATTAGAAGGGATTAGGAGAGTAGAATATACGACTATTTAGACTTATCTATAATATGAGAAACAATAACTTAAAACTATCGTGAAACGTTATTTCTTTAAAGGTCAGAAGCAATTCTAGACTCGGCGTTATTAAGAAGGAAGTCCCCCAATATACTTTTAAAAATCTGTACACCACCAACAAACCATACCTTAACCTAAACAATCATAGAAAGGCCGTGTAATATATTATGCGGACATCACTTAGAAATTTTTATAAAACGTCTCATTTTGAAACAGGGATGAAAGCTGAAAACAGACTCAGTATAATGTCAAGTAAACTACAAAATTGCAATTTTACCACTTTGAAATTTCATATAAATCAAAACCTCAAGTATTTTTCTACCAATATAATCTCAAATTGATTGTTATGCTGAATCTAATTTTAAAGCGGGAAAAACAAAACAAAAAATGCTACAAAAATTAAACAGATTTATCGGTAGACGGGGAAAACTGTCCAGTAACATCACACTGCCCACGCAATCCAACCAAATTATCTTTACCTTACGCCCAGTCACATGCATGTTAGGCAATAACCACCGCCACCACCACCAACGTTGATAAAAAATTGGAATGAGACGGTAACCCAATTGTACACTTTTGCAACAGAGTGGCGTTGTGATTTGAAGCTGGATTAACCCTAAGTCCAATAAAAAACTTCATTCCCACAATCAAAATGGATTTTTAAGACTCTCTCCGAATGCGATGGACAGACCGACAACCAACAACAATCACAAACAACCAGGAACATTTGAAACGCTACAAGAAACATTGTGTTAGTATTCTCCCACGATATTTGAAATGAAGAGTGCAAATACAGGCGTTGCAACGCACTCTAACCATACACCATTACCATAGATGGTAACAATGCATTTAAGCCCTGGTGACAAAGAAAATCTGGGGATTTCGTTTCTTTTTTTTGCTTAGGATGTTTGCATTAGAATCTTCCCTGTCCATAAAATTTCGCATATAATGAAGGTGTACAGTGGGTAAAAGATTGGGAAAAATTAACAGATAACTTTCAGTAAATGAAATGAATTATGCTTAAATTCTGGCGCCAAACGTAAGAATAATTCCATTCTTACGTTGGGCTTAGGCGTAATCTTAGTAAGTAAGGGAGTAGTAGTTTGAACGAGCTCTCGTTTTCTCAGGTCGCGTGAAACTACGCGAACGTTCATTTAGGGATATGTCAGTCTTATGTATGGAGAGGGATAGTGTCTGCAGGGCATCGAAATGGATAACCAAAGTATGAGAACTGAAGATGAGCCTTTCATTCTCATGAAAAATCTAGCTTTAAGTAACTATGCAAAAACACTATAGTGTTGCAACATTCCCTGTGCAGTCTTTTGTGCCAAACAATAATATGATATGCAATTACATATTCTAATTCTGGCGCCCAACGTAAAAATCTTCATGTCTATTTTGAAAGTAAATGGGGTGAAGTGGCCAATAAAAACGGAAAGATTTTCACATACTTACTTCCCAACTTGGACTATAAAATTTGCTATCGATGTTAGGACAACAAAACAGGGGATGAGAGTGCGATTACAAAGTATGGATCATTAAAGAAACAACTACGCCACATTATAGATGACGCAGGATCCACTAATCTTCGTTAGGCCACCTCTCTAACTTTAACCGTCCTAGTAATATATAAAAAAGTGGCAATATAGAGGGGCATGATGGGTTAGTCTATTGGGTATAATGGGACACTTTTAATTGCAAAGCAAAATTATTTAATAGCCAAAGAAATGAGAAGAACAAATCTTACATCTCTTATGAGTCCTAATATTAAATTGAAATACATGGAAAACCTCTCAAATTTGGACACTCATGTTAAAATACCCTCCATAAGTGGGAGGTTTCACTGTTTTTTTTCTGCGCCGCCCAACGACATGCGCTACCCTTATATCCAAGATTGAATTATGAATACAGTGAAAAAGCAGACACCTCTCAATAGTGACCAAATCGGTCGATAAGACGTTCCTACACGCAGAGAAGGAATATGATCACCTCAAATATGTTTCAAGCAGCCAAAATGTTATTTTTGTATGGTGACCATGTAACATGTTTGTCTCTAAAATGTTATTTTCTCGGCCAAATATAACCCTGCTTGCCGAAAATCAGATACGATGATTTCCGAGGAAATAACATGGTTGCGAAAACCATGTTACAATGGTCACCACCCAAAAAATAACATTTTGCTCTTAAAACATGTTGAGGTAGATCATATTCCTTCTCTGGGTGTATATTGTCATGTTAAAATAACCTCTCAATGTGGAAGATTTTACCTGTATTTCTGGCGCCCAATGCATTGGCTTCTTATTATCGACATTATAGTATGCGATTTTTATTTTATCTTTTAGATTGCTAAGAAATAGGCTCCATACTTCAAAAGTCTTACCTTATATAAAACTGGCGCCAATGTGGATTATTTCTATAAACCAATATGTATTCCATCTATATTTTTATTTCTCCCAAAACACCACTGTCTTCGCCTGAAATTACAATACCACGAACAAAAACGGGGGTTAAATTTTGATAATTATCATATTTAAGAACATGCCTTTCTGTCCATCAAAGTCAAAATCATATTTGCTTACGGAAGGGTGACACATGTGCGATAAATGACGGTGGTGGTGGTTTTAACTTCTCCGATTACGGCCATCATTTTCTTCATAGATGTTTACATGGTAATGGTTGGTTTGGGTTTGATGATGATGTTCCTTGCCCAAAATGTTGTTCGGTCCATCAGAAAGTTGCATATTTACTTACATGCTGCTAAAAATCACCACCCCCTTTGGAAAAACAGGTTCATTTTGCCAACATGTAAAACTCTCGCGAAAGGACCAAAAAAAGGCATCACACACCACCAGTATGAATTGCATACAAACATAAGCAAAAAATAGAAATTGCATTTGTATTCATGAATTCAACATTGGAGAACTTAGAGAGGTGCTAATTTGAACTCGCCAGTGTTGTTGTTCGTTGAACCAATCACTGCTGTTAAAAGAATGGCCTTTTTCTTTTACCACACGCGCTATGGATGGAATGGTAAGGGAAAAAATTTTATGATTTTTTTTTCACCATCCCCAGAATACGGAAACTGATGTTCCTTTTCCTTTGCTCTTACTCCCTCAACCCCCCGTCCCCTCATACATATATCGTCACCCACTTTATGTTGCATTTAAATTCAATTAGTGCCGCTTGTGTTGTTCGCGGATGCACACATAGTCACAGCCACTATGTCAGCCAGGAAGGCGGACAGGCAGCCAGGCAACCATTATAGCTTGCATGCAAGCATGTGTATAAGAGACAGGTACACATGTTACTTTATGTCCATCCGGTGAAATGTACCCAATGTATACTTGGGCCCACAACGTATGGTTGGTTTGGAATTGCCCGGCTATTTGTTTTTTGTGTTTTCTTCGTCAGTTCCATACAAACAAAACTATTGCACTTTATATTGAATATTCTGCCCCATAAATGAGGAAGTAACGAAGCACGAGTCTCCACTCCACCAATATCGCCATCGTATTATTACAAATGTTTTATTTCATCCTATGATGAGAGTTATGAGAGAGACAAAGAGAGAGAGAGAGGGCGAGAGAGTGAGTATGTTTCATATAAACAACTTCCATTGTTTATTTTTCTAATATTGGCGCTATATTCCTTATCGGCCTAATGCCATTTTGTATGGTGGCGAAATAAAAACGAATGCTTCGATTAGAATTATATCCGTTATTTTAAAGAGTCTCCATATGGCGTTAAATTCTATTAAGTTCTTCAAAAAATGGGACTATTATTTTCCATTTTCATATATGGGAATATGGAATATGAGAGAACTCGAAAAGAGGGGGAAAATATTCACAGTGGAGATTCAGGACTTTTTGGAATAGGGTGCATAATCTTCATAGTCTTCTAACTAGAGCTATTAAATCTTAAACATTGATTTTTATAAAATTCCCTAATTTTCATCTTATGATGGTGCATAGTATTAATCCCTTTATCTATTTAGAATTTTGTAGTGATTCATGTGTGAAGAAACTTGGTCATTCTTCTCTTCGTTTATAGATGAAAGCTACAGATCCCCAATTGTTGCCATAGAACACATGTGTATAACCCAGTCATGTCCATTGAATGCATGCTTAACGAAAAAGGGTTTTCTTCTTACAGTTACAAATTCGTCCTAGTTAATACGCTTTTTGTTAAAACCACCATTATGACTTAGAGATGTGAAATCTCTTCAGTAATCAGATACAAGATAAAGAACCGCTGAAAACACAGAATCCCACTAGAGTTTTCTTGCGACAATTGAAAAAAACAACAACTTTATAATCCCCCATTTTCCGGTATTCGGAATCGTAAATCGCAAAAACTTCGTTCTGCTATAATTTCTTAACTCTGAAATTTATAAACTTAAATCTTGGTGATATAGTTTTCTTCAGTGAAACGTTCTAATTACAATTGGATTGGAGTCCGAGAATATATCGATTGTTTCGTTATAAGAAAACTAAATTCTTGCGATTCCGAATATCGGAACATGGAGGAATATGTAGCAGCATATACCGCAGAGAATATTGTTGAAACTCAATCAACAATAATTTCCACAGTAATGATGACATTTCTGAGTGTTTCAATGCTTCTCTAAGTGCTTTCACTGTAATGTAAAACGCCCTTCGGAGTCGGCTATAAAAAGGAGATCATTGAATAAACATAGAATCGGGCAGCACTCATTGATAAAGAAAGAAGTTCACCGCTTGTGTATCACAATAAGTAAATGAGCCTAAAATAAGAAGTTGGCCTATACCTAACCTAATATTTATTAGCTTTCATTAATTTACAAAAATCATAAATTAAAATCCGGAAATGAGCATAGAAAACCAAGGCCCATAGATGGGATGAATCATATGATAGGAGACCCAAATAAGAATCCGGGGATCTACTGAAGAAGAGTACCCACCCGCTAGTCAGAAGAGGACAGTGAGAATCATAACGGCGCACGTAGAGTGGAGGCCACATCTATGTGGAATAGGAGTAGCATCAGATGATGTCGATCTCTCCACTTAGATGAATGAATTTTCAGAACCTGGCCTGGCTTATAAAGCAGAGACTCCAGACAAATCGAGGAATTCGTTAGAGATATGGAGGAGAAAATGAAATGAATGAGTTGGTTGCCACCGTGGTACAATGATTAGCATGCCCGACATGCATATAAAGGGTCCTGGTATCAATCCCAGTTTCAACCGAACAACAACAATTTTTTTAGCGGTGGATTATCCTCTCTCAGTAATGCTGGTGACATTTCTGAGTGTTTCAAAGCTTCTCTAAATGATTTCACTGTAATGTGAAACGCCCTTCGAACACTACATATTACAAGGAGGTACTTGTCATTGAGCTAAAACCTGGAATGGGCAGACTCTCAGTGACAATGACTGAAAGTCCAAGTGAACATGAAAAAACGGTCTGTCACTATACCTAACCTAACCCTACCTAAGAGGTTGAGACAGACTATTTATATGATTAATACTAACGCATATGGTTTCTGCAGGATTCATCCCTAAACCGAGATTCTTTGACGATCTCTTTGAAGGAATTTCTTAACGTCCCTTAAATATCTGAGAATCCCCATAGACTATTCAAGATTCTGGGAAAGAAAGACTGTTTATAGCAACATTTCAGTGAATATGAGACTACGCAGAGAAAAAAAAATCACGAAAATTTTTCCAATTAAAATCTAATGAGTTTTAAAAAATATTCAATTAAAAATTTAATTGATTCAACAAATGTTTTAATTGAAACAAAAGTTATTCACAAAAAAATAATATCAATTAATTGTCTTTGAATTAATGGTTTAACTGATACTATCATTTCTGTGATTGAAGACATTTCAATTAAAATTTAATTGGATCAATTAATTTCGTGATTGAAGACAAAAAAATATTTTTGTGATATATCCTGATTTGTCAAAATCAGGATATATCCAAATCAGGATATATCCCAGTATTCCTTATTTTTCAAAATGCAATTAAAAAAGTATTTTAATTATTGAACAGGATTCAGAAAAGGCCGTGCTCGCCGCACTACTTCAATCGAAGTATCTTTGCTTCATTTTCCACAAAATTTAACTTCGTCACTCTTCTCCAAAAAATCTTGCTTCAGCTTTTTGTTCCTGCTTAATTTTTAAATTTTTCCGCCCATATTATCCCTATATATAATTATGGACCTATATATAATTATGGACCGATGTGGACCAATTTTTGCATGGTTGTTAGAGATCGTATACTGAAACCATGTACCAAATTTTAGCTGGATCGGATGAAATTTGCTTCTCTTAGAGTCCCCGAGAGCCAAATTTGGGGGTCCGTTTATATGGGGGCTATACGTAAAAGTGGACCCATTTGCATAACATACGACATACATCAATAAGCAAATCTCTTGTTGCCAAGTTTCAAGTCGATAGCTTCTTTCGTTTCGAGTTTAGCGGATTTGCAACAGACGGCAACTTCACTTTATTCAATCTACTCGCACTTTTCCAAAATCTATTCACTCAATTTTTCACTATCCCGGCCAGCACTGGAAAAGGCCCATTTATTCAAATGATTTACAAAATTGTAAATAGCTTCCCTTTAGTTAAGTTTAACTGAAAAAATTGCAGCAGTTAAATTCCTAAATGGCATATGGAATATATAGGCAAGATAACCAATTTATTTATTTTATTATTATTATTTTTTTAAATTTATTGTGAAAGAAACCTTGGAGCTATACTGGTTCTGAAATAATAACCGATCAGCCACTACTGAGATTTAAATGGACATGAGGGTAACCTTATTTGTT
>PGFW01016074.1:7161-17928 GCA_003123925.1 Haematobia irritans | reverse complement strand
GGTAGGAAACGTCGGTATTGCAGTTCTGCCTTGCGTTAAGTTTTTCTTCCGATTTGATTTTCTTTTTACGTTCTACGTTTTTTCCTTCCTCCGTTTCTTCACCATCATTTTCTTTTGACACAGAACTTTCATCTATCGTTTGGGACGTGGCTTCTTCGACGTTGGAAGTTGTTTCCTCAGCATCATGCGACTCAGTTTTTACCTTTTTTGAATCAGGTTGTTTCCATGTCTGGTAGATCTTTCCTAGAATCAATTTTGGGTTCAGAGATGTCACCTTCTTCGGCAGCTTGCTCTTTAATGAATGATTTTACACTGATCAATTCGGAGGGATCCTTTTCTTGCATACATTAGTAACTCCGTTAATTCTTTAAACGATTCCGATGGCTTGGCAACACTTTCCCTCTTTTTTCGAACTCAACGAAGCCGAATTCGCTTGACTTGTGGGATTTAGCATACTTGGGTAAGGAAATGTATTCGACTTTGCCGAATCGCTCAAATATTTGTCGTACCCATTCATGATCCGCGGTAGGAGGTAATGCTTCAACATAAATTGTTTTCTCGTCCACGTTGCGATTTTCCACCAACGGAGTCTTCCGTTTGACTTTTGTTTGTGTTTCATCTAGCTCCAATAGTTGTGAATTTGTTAGAGACTTTGCAATGTCTCCACACCCCGGAGTAACTGGCTTTCATTTATTAAACGTTAGGAAATACATGCCAAGGAGAAATATCTGTCAAATATCTTGCAATTAGTTAAACCTGTAATAATTTTAACTTAATCATATTATTCATTACTTACACGGATCCTTGTCTATTAATTGCTTAAGAAATCGATCTTTGCTTAGATTTGCATCGCCAAAATAGAATTCCATTTGATTTCGTATTCCATTATAGTAGTGTTTTTTGCGTTTCCGATAGCTTTTAGTTTGTGCCGTTTGACCTTCTTCAGTTCTCTGTTCCCTTGGTGGTTCTAGATTTGCCTCATCGAGAGTTGGTGTTTCGGTCGATTGGGTAATATCACAATGTTTTTTACGTTTTCGACTGATTTTCTGAAGATCATCATTTTCACCATGAGTCACACTTGACGAATCGTCGGTTTCCGATATCTCATCCTGCTGTTCCTTGGATGCAAAATCATCCTTGCGACTTTTTTTGGTTTTAGTGCCCATATTCGATGTTGTAAAAAACAATTGTCTTGCTATATGAGTAGTGTTGTCAATTTTGCATTTCTTGGTTTTATGACTGAGGTTAGAAGATTTATGTGTTCCACGTATACAGTTATTACAAGGCATTTCTCCAATGCGTTATATTCAATTACGCTCCAACAACTTTTTTCAAAGAATTAGATTAGAGATAAATTTGAGAAATTGTTGAGAAAATCGCGTTCTCAACAAAAAACAGAAATTACCCTCAACAGTAGAGTTCAACACGTTAGCAACAATTTCTCAGCATATTAGCAACAACTTTTCAAATTAGATCTCATTTTAATGCTTCAAAACTATTGAAAGCAAGCAATTTGCAAGGCCATTTGATTTAATGATGAAGATGGAATTCACTATCAAATTGATATGGCGTTACCTATGAAAAATACTCATCCTTGTGTTTGTTGGGAATGTTTCAGAGTGGAAACTCCAAATACTACGTTCACACAATGATCGAAAATTTTATATTTTAAGGTTTGCAAATCACGAAACAGGAGAGCATTGCTTTTGCAAAATGAATTAAAATTTTAGAGGGAATGACCGAATGTATGTGTGAACGTAGTATATTAACCGCTCTCTTGCTAAGTAGACTATTTTGACATTTGAAATCTCGCCTCTGTAGAATGTACTTTTTGGCGTGTTTAAATATAAAGCTGGGAAACCCTGGCAAATGCCCAAACACAAACATCTGTCTGTCATTGCAAAAAGCATAAAGAAAAGGGACGCCAACAGAAGAACGCCGCCAATTGGCATTAAAAATATATTCTTTTTCTACAAGATTATATTCATAGAGTTTGTGATTATTTATTCATTACATAAAGCCAAAATAAGAAACTCGAATTAATTTCCTGAAACACCGAATTCTCAAATATTGTGTGTGAATTGTGAAAAAGAAGTTTCATGCATAAAAATTTAGAAGTGTAACACAATGCGGTGTGAAATTCCATTGGAATAAATGTTTAAAAGACGACACTTATTGTTAAGTTAAAAATCAAATTAAGCTCTTGAAACATGGAAATTGTGGTACTGAGCAGCGATATTGCGCGCCTTGTTTTGGGTAAGTTGTAAGGGGTATCTCCACAAGGATCCTTTTCATTATCGCTCTCTTGTCCATGATCACATAGATTACCTGAAATCACAAAATCTCAAGAGAGCCCATCACATCTTCTGTAAAACATCGCCATATTTGAAACAAGAGTTTTCAGCATATAAGCATGGCTTGCAAACACATTCATTCTATCCTGAATTAGAAGAAATTATTTGTGAATACGTAAAAATAACTAGAAAAGGTGAGTCGCTCGATGCATGGGAATTTTGGTGATGTACAGTTGTTTTTATATCCTTTTTGGATATATATTTTTTTTCAATTGCAGTCGACCAAGAAGCCGCCAAACAAAACAATGAATTTCGATTCGAATTTCAACGACTTAAATTATCGGAAAAGGTTTGCAAGCTATTGGACCGTGAATGCCAACATGAACAAATTACTGAAGGCGATACCGCTACCGACTTGCAAACAGCAACGGCAGGTCCAAATACCAGTAATAGTATTAATTCAGATAAGGAAAATAATAACATTGGTAGGAAACGTAAACGTACTTGTGATACCAATCAATCAAATAACGATGAGAATGTCGACAGCAAAACAAAAGGATCGCCATCTAGCCGCCTGGGCAATTATGCCAAAAAGCGAAAGATGGTTGAACCGTATTGCTTTCTAAGTTCAAAATCATTACAAAGACACCGGCGTCGAAAGCAGTTTCTACGTTTATCGCCTTGCACCGCTGCCAAGAAAATCGATGCTAAATATGGCAAGGATGAAGACGACGAAGAATGGTCAAGTTCCAGCTATGAGGATATAACAACAGAAAGTGATGATGAAACAGAGGAAATAGGGGATGATGATTTGAATGGGAATGACTTGTTTAACGGTGCAAAACCTACAAAAGAGTCCACTCCTCGTAGCAGATCTCAAGACAGAGACAAACTGAGGGGTCCAATACTACCGGTAAGCTGAAAAGATGATTTTTTAAAGAACGTAAAATACTGTGTACTAACTAGAAAATATAATATTTTTTCGTAACGCATTTCCAATGTCGACAAATTGTAATATGTTGCATTAACCACCAAAAATGAATCAAAACTAGTGTATGGTTTGTTGGGCATATTGCAGATCATGGAACATGTAGTTGAGGGTACCAAATAAGCTTGAATATAGATTATTTACATTTATATATGGAAATAGGGTATGCTTTTTTTTATTATTAATTTTGCGACTTGATGCATAATGCGTATCTTCTTTCACTATTACCAAGACATCACAAGATTTAGGATAGATGGCTCACGCATGGAGATATTTTATAATAGCATAGTTAAGCCAATTCAGAAAATGTTTTATTAAGCCATTATATTTTATTATTCAGAATTTTTATAGATAACCGGAGGCTAGCAAGTTAGCTTTGCGGTTGAAAACTGATAGAGGAAATGTTTCATGCCTTCACAAAGCAATAAACGTAATATTTTAGAATCGGGTATCGGTTAATCAATCGGTATTGAAAATTGAGATTTTCATTCAATCATGTTTACTATTTATTGACAAGCTGGAAACAATTTTTTTTTTAATATTTAGAGTCTAAAATAAATAAATAAAATAATAAATAAAAACAAAAATTGAATCTGAGAATCAACATATTTTTTTTACACGTCCATATGTCAGTTTTTTATCCTCCTTCAAAACTCTGACCACGCTTTGTTTAATTTGAAGCCGGCTGTCTTACTTTCAAAGCGGTTCATAATATCTTAGGTATGCAATGTCAAACAGTGATTGGTAGTTCTCCGGGAAATGAAGTAGGTTTATTTTATTTTGCTGAGTTGGTTCGGAGATTATATTTGGCATAATGTATAATGTGGCCACACAAACAAACTTTTTAAATCCATATTGGGAGTTATAGTTGAAAATAGGATGTTAAAATTTTGCAAAAGAATTGTCTGAAATGAATGTGAAAAAATTGAAGTTTATTCTAAAGCCACATATTAAAGACACTTCCAAAAATGTTCTCCCAAAGCATTTCTTTATTTTAACTACCAGGGAGATTCTTTTGATTTATTTTAGTATTTTTTTTTAATATTTTTACTTCTTTTTTTTTCAAAATACTTAAAAAACAGGGTAATCGATTAAAAAAAGGTATAAATTATTTAAAACTTATTGTTCACAAGAAAAATTACTGAAATCCGCTTCTAGAAAAATTGCGAATTTTTTGGAAAGTATTTGAGACAAACCGTTCCAAATACTTATTAGGTAAAATATCACCAGAATTTTATGATTTACATTAGACTCACAGCCAATCCAGTCAATGGCGGTTGAAATGCTTGGGACATCCTCTGCCTATGACAAGTCCATGTTAAATCTCATCACTGCCTGCGCTATTTTTGCACCACTTTCCGGGTTGGGTACTCACAATAAAGAGATGAAATTACGACGTTTCGAATATCTTTGTAAAATATCAATAAATAGATCTTGCCGTTGCTCCTCGACCACCTAATAATGATTTTCGGTTAAAAATGTTGCATTATACTTTTCTCAAGGTAATAGCCCTTCTTCGTTCTGTTAAATTTATTAATTTTTCCTTACAGCACCATTCTTTTGCTCTTGACATATGGATAAGTTCACAAGATGAAAATAATGGTGTAAATGCTTCAAAAATATTAATTCAATATGGGTAAATTCATTATTATCTGGGCTTGTTTTGGAACATATACGATTTTGGCCAGGCTTCACTTTATCAGATTATTTCTTTCCAAAAGGTCCTTTATTAATTTTTCTGTCTTTCGATTCATATGGAACATGAAAATGATTTATTTTTAAAATGATTGGATCAGTCATTTAGTTTTCCCTTTTTTATGTCGAATGATGGGTTTCGGTTTTTTTTTGTCAGTCTATTTGATGTCCCATCTAATGCTAAAAGCAGAAAGTGTACATGTTTTTTTCTTGACGTAATCGGTTTTTCTTACTTTTTGTTTCTGTTCTTTAAGGAAATTTCACGAAGCCATTTAGAAAATCCAGAATTTCAAACGAAAAAAGTTAAGTTGAAAACAGTATCATAGCTTTGAATAATCATCCGCAATAAGCTGAACAAACGAAATCTCTACCAACCACAAAACCCAGACTTCCCGTTTCCTATATCAACATGAATTACTAAACGATAAAATTGGTATTAGCTCAAGTCATTACTGAACCAAAGGTGATAAAGAATACTTTGGATGTCAACAGAAAAAAGATCCTATTTTTGACGCTATTCATATCATGAGGTGGTTGAACGCATCTAATTAAACCTATTGTTCATCAGCTGAGTTCAAAATGTTGATCTTGGGCCAACTTAATTGCGCGAATTTTGCGGAAGAACGGATGGGTCGACGTCCGGTTTTACGTCTACATGAACCCACCACCTTTAGTACCCAACATCGACCCCAATCGCAGTGGTGCAGGCCCGAGTTCAATTATGGCCAATCTGCAGATATTGTTAAGTAAATAATCACAAACTATTGAAAATTCCACGCTAACACCTTTGAATATAGAAATGCACGTTGCGGCCGCGAATGGCAATCAACTTTAGGAGCAAGTTCTGCTCAAGATCCTCCTACGAATTACTGCAAATAATTCATTTGGAATCGTTTATGCCGATCCCCAATTTTTCGTATTTCCACAATTGATAGTTTCTAAATTCTAATGATCAAGCCGCCCAGAAACAACATCGCAGAGCCATCTATTGGCATTATATTAGCGGCCGAAAATAAATAATCAACTATCGCACCCAGTGTGTAGTTGCTGAAGACGGGTGAGGAACAAGTTAATTGTGACGCTAACAAATCTGGTCAGCTAACATTGCCTTTTGTAATGCTTGATCCAATGATGGCCTCTTAGCTAATTTTCCGTTTCTCAAAATTAAACAACGAAATTGTTACACACAATTGCAACCAGTAAATATTGCCAATATGGATGCATCACGTATTGAGATTCCTTTACCGGAACCCATTGTTGTGACGGCTGATCAATTACCACCAAATTCTATAATTCTTGGTAGTAGTCAAAAAATGAATCCAGCTGAAAACAATCAGGCAAGTCATCAGACGATAGAGAAAGCTGCTGCAGTGGTGGGTCACAAAGATATCATAACATGTAACACTGGACCCCCGGGTTCCTTGGACACAAGATTAATGGCGGAAAAAGCTACACCTTCTAGCAAGTGGTATTGTTAAATCAAAAGCTTACCGGGAGCTTTCACACCGAGGAAACGAGCATTCCCATGTGCAACCCTACATTTTCCCCCAGAGGATCGGCAATTTACTCTGCCACTTCGGCGCAGGAGCAACTCCTTGTCAACAGGAGAAGACAACACTTAGCAGAGCAGTTCCAAGAGGCTGTACGCCAAACCAATACGTCTCGAGGAACTATTAGTGCTGAAGTTTTAAGGGCGCTTCAAAAACCTATAATAAAAAATGTCGGAAATTCTTGCCTGCCATATCGACAAATCATTCAAATGTCAAAAGACTCAACGTCAGTATCTGCGAACGGAGAGCGCCAAACAATTGTAGTGTCCACATCTGTTTGTTACTGAAGATGACAGCTAACAAAACAGTTATTAACAAACCTCTTCTTCATCAGTTAAGGCCCATACAAGTGTCGGAACGCCACAATGCAACGACGCATGCAAAAACCAAATAACCAAAGCCCAGAAAATACCGCCCAAAACGGAAACAAACCAGACAAAATGCCCTGTAGAGGCTTGTAAAACGGCAATTATCGAAGTCACAGAAACGAGATGACATAATCGGCCGACGAAGAATGAGAAAAAACGAAATCAATGCTGCCACCACCAGGCAAGTGTAAGAGTATTAAATTTTCATGGCTACAAGATGTGGATGAAGCCAGAAAATTCCTGCGACAGTAATCGGACCTCGATGTGTCGTCTACGTGAAAACTTAACTCAAAATTGACTGTTTTGAAAGCCAAAGTGAAGAAAGTGAACACCAAAAAACGTATACGCCGTAAAAGCTCAGCCAGCAACAAAAGCGCAAAAGAAAAAAAGAAATGGCCTGATAGAAGCTGAATGAACTAGAAAATGTCAAGAGAATTGTTAAATTGAATCACAAGAACAAAATGTAACTGGCGCGGTCAGATTCTGTCACAGAAACATCAACCGTCAACTTGTTCCAGATCCGAGGAATTGAAGTAGAAGCGATGGCCAAGTGATAAAGTAGAGAAAGAGAATAATGCAGCTATGTTTTCAATAATGGAAGAAGTGACGCCCAAAAGTAGAAGGGGGGAAAGAAAGCAAAAGATATTGCAATAAAAATCCCTAACCCTCAAAAACGTCGCATAACACACCAAAGAGAAAAATTCCCAAAATAAAGAGAATAAAAGGAAAACCCGAAAAAGAAGGGTTTATGGTAACAGGGACAAGGAACGAAAAACTCCATAAACAGCCAGATATGGTAGAGCCATCATCTGATATCAGCTCATGTAGAAAGATGCTGAGAAATTAGAAAACCAAACGATTTTCCAGTTCCGGTTGGTGTGCACCAGCAGCACACATAGCCATCCATGCTACACAATACAATATGTCCATGTAAATGAAGTTTTGGAATAGGGAAAACGTACCAGTAATCATAGCATTTCTTATTCGGAACCCCATAATAAAGATCCCAGATATCTTCAAAATTTTTCCTCAACGGGTATACCTCCACTCCAAGGTATATTTGCATCCTTCATTAGAAACGCCGGCAGGTAAAAACAAAAATCCCCAGGATGAAATGGTTGCTTCTACGTCTTTTTTATTTGGCTCACTGACTAAAAGTGAATTGGATACACCCATGCTGAGCGCTCTTACACCTGGTTTTCGTTTCACTCCTTTTGGAATGAAAGAAATTGCAACACCTCGTAGTGTGACGGGTACAGAATATTCTTCGGGTGGTGGGTCGTATTATAAGCCAGATGAAAGTGAAGATTTAGATCGCAACATCGATAAAATCTTGAGAGACTCTGCTCAAAAAGCATTGCAACAAGAGCGAAATGATGAAACCGATCGAACTGAAGACGACGACGACGAAAGAGAGGAGGGCGAAATAAGATCACCAACCAAGCCAGAAAGCGAAGAAGATAATAATCAAGAAATTGAAGTGGAAATACCAGTAGAGAAACTTAAGGTGGAACCAATTGTTTTGAAACGAGTTAAATCCTTTGGCTGCGAGGCTGTTGATAGCATAGAAACAGCAAAAATTGATCCACATTATACTTTGGCTTCAGGTTTACCTGAAATAAGTGCTGCCGAAGATTCGAACTCAACATCTTCCTCTTCATCATCTCGGTTCATCCTCCTCGTCGAATTCGTCAAATTCTTCGCGTTCTTGTCGTATGCTTCGAAATCTTCACAAATCAAAGACTGTGTTGGAAGTAAAAACACCGAAAAAGTTGAGTGACTTGGACAACCTCTCTGAAATATCAAGCACGGAGGATGAGGAATGGAAAAAATGCGTTGTCTCCGACAATAATGAAAACTCGCAGTTGGTTAACATCGATGGAGAAGTTCGTTATCCGGTTAGGAGTTGGCTAACGCCAGTCAAGGAAAATGTACCAGTTGAAGACACATTAACTGGGCCTCCAGTGTCGGGGACGTCAGCAAATTTATCTACAATCAAAGTCACATTGCCCCTAAAGTCTGCCGAAAAGAGGATCCGTCAGGTTAAGGAACTGGAAATGAAGAGAGAACGTATGAAAGAAAAACTAAAACGTGATGCTTCGTCCATAATAGGCCATGAAAAGCCTACGTCATGCTCTAGTTCCGCGCCAAATATTTCTGCAGCTCTTGCAGCTTCACGCGTAATACATGCCATGCGTGATAAAGGCAGAAGGCCAGCTTGCTTTGAAGTTACGCAAACTACGGTGACAACTACTGCGATAGATGAAAAACGTTCAATAGATGTTCTTACTGCTCTTCGACTTTCTGCTAAAAAACACCCTCCCAAAACTCCAGAGACCGAAAAACCCAAAATACAATGCAAACTTGAGGCGTCCATTATCGCAGATGATAATGCGATTGTACAGACAACTACAGAGCAAAAGACTATAATTCCAAAAACCCCGGAAAATAAAGAGAATCCCAAAATGAATATATCGTCAGCTTCCGGAAGAACTCCTCAAAGAAAATGTTTACCAATAGATGCGAGACCGGTAACGAAAACTATACGGAAAGCAAATAAGAATATTGTTCGAACGCCGCTTGCTTTCAAAACAGTTCATTCGCCTGGCAAAATAAACTCACATAGTACAACGACTACTCTAGCCGAATTATCACATAAATCCAAGGATAGTCCAATCTCACCGACAATAGCAACGGTAAAGGTTTCACCCAGTCTTACGAAACCAAAGAAAACTAGAACGAAGAAAACTCAAGAATCCAAAGCCGTTAAAGCAAAGACAAGTCCCAAAGCCACTAAAGCAAAAGCTGCACCCAAGTCAAAAGTTGCCCGAGCTCCCACCAAGAAAAAGACAGTTTCAAAGAAAATCGAAAAAGAGAATATTGTGTTGGATCCTAGATCGGAAGGTGAGTTAAATGACAGGAAAGAGGAATCAATGGAAGAAACATCACAACAGGCATCCAGCATAAAACCAAAGATACACATAAAAGCCGCCAATGCCATGTTACAAACAAAACAATCGAAAAATAATAGAAGTGCAGATGACAATGTGGCTGAAAAAGAGCTAGATGAGGCACAAGATGTAGAAAAAGTCAAAAGTGCATGTCATAGTCCAAGTAAAAATCTTAAACCCTCTGTTGAACCGAATATCGACCAAGAAAATGTGGAGGAAACATCCGAGGAAGATCCATTTGACTCTTGTGATATCTGTACAATCGATGAAACAGACACCAAACACTTTGTACACTAGACAGGTACCTACCAAGGCCCAGATGAACCACCACCACCCTCAGACTCACAAAGCGGTTTATGCAGTTTTCAAATGTTTGTAGCTATCGACGAAAACAATAAACATGTTTGGAGTGTTTCTGAAGGCATAACCTTATATTCATGTCCACCGGTGAATCGAACATTGTCAACGGCTAAATCGGTACCACAGCCCGTAAGGAATATTCCCAAGAAACGTAAAGTACGTATAACTTCTACTGCGGATGAAAAGACAGTTCCAGCGGCAGTGCCGAATACCAAAATAGCAGCTGTTTCTTTGAAAGCATTTACTACTGCTGCAACACCAGGGGCTACCTCAACACCGGTACAGACGGCTGGTGTTGTGTCACGTACAGAAAAGGCAGTTTCAAAAGAAGGGTAAGTTTTTCACCCAAATAAAACTCATTATTGCGTTTTCAGCTTAAAACAATGCGTTGAGAAAACTACAGAGCAAAACTATGTTTCTCAAATTGATTTGGGCAAAGCCCTTTAGATTGGAAAATGGTTAGATGGACGATTTCGAAATCGGAACTACCACATTCCTCATCAGCATCCACTACTTGCCGCCAAACTATCAAGCAATTATCAGAACTAAAATACAAAAGCA
>PGFW01016067.1:7011-23940 GCA_003123925.1 Haematobia irritans | reverse complement strand
AGTGAGGCGACATTGGGCGTTACTCTGGACGAGAAGAGAATGTTCGCCCTTGGTATGGCGACATCGCCCGGTGGTACGCTAATCTCATATATAGGTTTAGGCTTCTAGTTCAGTATCCCGTTCATTGTTCTAGAGTTACCGTGGTTCGGCCGCGAGACACTCGTCTGACTTTATCGCGACGGATCACTGTCTAATACTATATATTCAGGGGTTTTGTTTGTGAGCAGGTTGTTTAGCGTTGTTCTTTGTCGCGTGATAATGGCTCTGCTGCTATACACTGTGTCTCAGTTATTTGGTGGCCGGGCGTTTTGGATTTTCACTCACAGCTGGATATATGATGTGTGAATCGTGTGTAGGGAACATTAGATTCTCTTGGATGTACAGGATGGGGTGAACATAGAGGCATGTGTGCGCGACCCAGTTCGCATGTATTTTTTGCCATTCTTGGTTAGATGTACTATGTCAATAACTTCACGTGTCCATTGGTGTGGGGGTTCACTTGGCCCCCGTTACAACTTTGGTGACATCTGTCGTCTAGGTAGATTTCCTCTTTTTTCTTGTATGTACCCTTGTCACCGTGGGTGCATGCTTAGGAGTGCCCTCGCATGTGCACAGCAACCCAAGGTCGTGGGTTCGCGATTCCTGCACGACCGGAACATCAAAAAGTTTTTCAATGGGTGTGGTATATCCCCCTCAGTAGTGGCGGGTTGACATCTGCGTGGGTGGGTGTTCAAAGTTCCTAAGTGGTTTTAGTCTACTCGCAAGTGGTGGAACGCGCGTTCGGACTCGGCTAGCTGAACGAGGAGAGGTGAGTATCCCTTGTCATTGAGTTGGTAATCATGTGAATTCGGGTCGAGCACTCAGGTGATTAAGGGAGGAGAAAGTTCACGGGGGCGCTTTTTTGTCTATGCACACATAGTGCGTCTCCTCTCCAGAATCACGTCTAGAGTGTATGTTCCCTTTTTGTTTTTGTTTATTATTCTGAGTCGGCTGCCACTCCGCGCCCCGGCCGAAGCCTGGAACGCCTGAGGACATTAGTATGGGTGACTTCGTCTCCTGTCATTGAGTGCGTGCAAGTGATCTCTATTTAGCTTAATGACATAGGGGAGGTTGGGGATGTTCGCGCGACGTCCGCTAAGGCCGTGTAAGTCTCTTAGATGAAGGGTGCGGCGAGTGCACGACGGCTGATACGAGTTCGCGAGGCGCTTAGCTTGGACTCAGGTCCATGTGCGTTCGCCGCTGTAAAGCGACATCTGCCTGATGTTTCATGCATTCAGAGTGGTCCTTATCAGATGTCATTAGTGGCCCCTCGTTAACGCAGGAGGGAAATGCTTCGTAGGATGGTGCGTCGAAGTGATGATGATTCTCAACGTGCCACAGTTGTCTGGTGTGAAACCAGTAGTGGAAGCATAGGCGAGAGGGAGAAGCAGGCGTCTCGTAGTGGAGAATTTTCCGGCTTTTCATGCTATTGCAGCATACATAAACAGGGAACTCAATCAGCCCAATCCGTGTGACAGGACGGTCCCCATAGCTCTTGAAGGTTATCGAATGTATTCGATACGATCAGTCATAACTCACTGTTCGAAGACAAGTTCTTATCGCCAGGAACCAAACGTTGGGTTCGTATTATTAATGCGGGAACCAGTTGTACATTGAATTTAGAGATAAGCAGATTGTAGTAGAGTTAAACAGGCAGGTCTTCAAGGTTACTTGTTTTCTGTGAAAAACTAACATTGTGCTCCTGAAACCCATTTGGGGTGATCATATTCCTTCTCTGGGTGTGCTAATGAAATGAGCCGCCTATGGTCGATCCCCGCTCGTATTCATCGACCATGTGATCAAAATAAATACCGAATATTATTGGGAAAATATGCTATAAAAGATATTGAAGCCTTGGATAGAAAAACATTGCGGCCCCAAACCAAGGACATTCCCACGGGGCTCAGTATCATCGCATTCAACACGCGTCAACCAAGAATGGCTTAAAAAGAAGGTTCCCAACCCCAAGAGAGAGATGTGTGCGTAAGGCCACTCGAGGAATCTGAAAAGATGCCCAAGGGTAACGAATCCAGTTGGAATCAGTATTAGATGACTGTAGCCTATAACAGTCGAAGTGTAAACTATATAAACCGATTTAGATGAAAACCTTAGATTGTAAATGAACGACGCGTTGAACAAATTCGGATGCTTCATCTAGAACTAATGTGATACCGATTCGGGTATCAAATCAACCCAAGTACAATAGTGATACATTCCAATATCCTATTAATGGATTACTGACAATGGATCCACCTCCAAACCGTTAGCCAATTTCTGATATAAGGATTGATAAAGTCTAGGCCACCATAGTTTTGCAAGCAAAATGTCTCCTAATACACGAGATAACAACTATCAGCATCGCTTCTGGAAGCCGTCCCTTAACACTCTTGCTGGAACACTCGAACAAATTCTGTCGGAAGAATTCACGAACGCCAATGATTCCTAGGACAGCCAAGTCTCATTTATCCGACTAATGAAACACTTTATGTGACATCACCCGCACACCCATCAGGCGAGTATGTGGGCGAAGCTTTTGGAAAGATAGTTCGAATATTTGATCAACTGAATCCAGTAAATCAGCGCGGAAACTCTCAGTCGAAGATCAAAGTGAGATACGCCAACAGATGGTTTGCTAAACGAAAAGATGGAGACTTTGACGTCTGAAGGCCTTGACGTTCCATCTAAAAATCCTAAAATCGCGTTGGCCGAATTCATAAACGCAACAAATTGAGAAGCTTAAAAATTTTGCCTGAACGCAACATAGAAGAATCGTATATCCTTAAATTGTCGGCCATAGTCCTTCGCTGGCCAGAGGCGCCGAGACGGCAATTGAAGAGGCTGCTGTACTTAAAGAGCTGACTTAAACACGGCAACGCAGGATTTGGGTGGAAGTCTAAGCAATAATGGTGGGTATAGGTCAATTGATGAATTCGGGTAATTTTGATGAATCTCGAAGACAAGCTTCGGCTTTGGGTGATACGGTTGTCCTCCAGATGTTCGTCAAATGGTGCTGATCTGCGTCAGGAGAAACTGCATACAGTACAAAATGCATCTCACGCTGGCTGGATAACCAGGGAAGCAGGAATCTGAAACCATATGAAAGTAAGAGATGTCTGTGATTTGGGTAAGCATTACCAAGCGTATGAATGATTTTGAATTATTGTGCCAAGGATCTATTAGAGTGCTTGAACGATACCTCATAGATTTAAGGCAAAATGGTGCGGCCACCTCTGCAGGAAGGTGAAATGTTAATGGTGAAAGCAAGTTTTGGTAGCAATTGGAGAATTTCGAAATCGTTTGGATGCCCTCAAAACAATTGTGGAAGTACAAACGGTAACGTATAGAACAGAAAGGTTTCTAAATTTGGCGCGTGATAAGTGCCCTCCTAATGATGATTCGAAGGTAAAGTGAAACCCGGACCAATTGGACTGATATTCCAAATGATAATAACGTTATCGGGAAAGAGTGAGACGGCATAGCATAGTGGAAGATGTATGCCTTGGGAATTGAGGGCTCGCGCATTGGCTTGCAAAAGAACTGTAAGACTACGCATAACACCGAACAATTTGCTATCAATTGAAGCGTAAAATCCTTGAAGGCTTTGGTTTCATCGATGATTGTGAAAGACAAAATGGAAAAGCTACAAAGAAATATCTATCGCCAAATCAATTGAATTGCTTAGAGAAACGTTGAGAAGGAAGTAGCTTCGGGCGTTTAAGAGAATTCCAGTGAATTAAGAGAACCTTTACGAGTTGTGTGAGAAAGAATATGTAAGTTCGCGAATATTGATCAAATGGAAGCTTCACAGAGTAAGGCAAATCGAACAAAGATATCAGGAACAAGAAGAATGCTTTTGGAGTCACAAAGTCGAGCCTGCTCTAAAATGATGGGAGAAAGAAAATTCTATAACAATTGTGAGCGGGTATTCAAATTGGTTTTTGGCCGATTCAGAGATTGGTATAAACAACATTCGCTAATCAGCTTCCAAGGGTGATTTGCAGGCAACGCCGAAGTCACATGGAATCTCTATCGACGGAGATATCAACAAGCCAAAGAAAGCAACGACACCTTATCCGATGATTCTGCAAGAATGGAAAGATGATTTTCAATATATTTCAGGGGGATTCCTGGAATGATATGAAAAAGGCCATCAATTACTTTGATAGCAGAATAAGGGAGGTGTCGATGAGATCCATAAGAAAATTTCAAAATCTAACTAACAAAATTCCTTAAGAAAATTCCCACAGACAAGTGGTGGTTAGACTCTTTGGAACCCATGGAAGAGAAGCTGGAAGTAAGTCTTAACATCATCCAATGATGAATTGGGACTCCCTGGAGGGGATTACGAAATGATTCAAGAAACGTACGACCTGATTCATAAAACTCGGAATTTCCAAATGAAGAAATTGGCTTAAGGGTCAAGAGCAATATTAGTGGAAACGAATTATAAAACTAAACACAGCCAATAGAGAATTTGAATTCATTTCAAATGCTGAATACAATCCATAATGGGCAGCTCTTCGTAAATTGGAAAAATTAGCCTAAAGGAAGCGATAATCCAAGCAAAATTCGGGAAAGCTCAGAGTTCATATGAAACATCAGAATTGGAAATTGATGTGATAAGTGCCGCGAATTTTAGTGAAATCAAAATAATTAAATGATGGCCTCAGCCCAAACATCGCAGCATTTTAATGGCCCAAATCAAGGACCTAATGAATTCTTTTGGCCCGTATCCAAAAAATATCTTCAAAGGAGAAGTGTAACAGTAAAGACCGCAAGGATTGGAAAAAAAAGTGAGGGCAATTTTCGATGAGGCTTAATCACATTAGTCGTGCCGAGAAATGCTTAACGATTTAGCATTTGCAATACTCCGAAAACTCCCCATTCTCCAAATCCTTAACTCTAATGAACTATTCAGGCATTTGAAATCGAATTTCAGAGCCCTCAAAGAGACTTTGTGAAAAGGAAAGCAGTGAAATTTGCCGTGAACTCAATGAGACTTGGTGGCGGACTGTTTGGTCAAGTGCGATGAACTCAGATCTCGAAGGGAGTCGATAATGTGGATGAGAAATAATAATTTGCGCTGGCCAAGAAAGTTACACTCTCATGCCCGCTGGACGGAAGATTACACCAACGTGGTCATATACGAAATGTGGCCTACTGGAACATATCTCTACACACTTGGCGAATTTAAGAATAATTCCATGGTTTGCTTGAATCTTGGCCTATCTGGATCGGTTTGGAGATAAAATGCGCTCCTGCGCCCGAAAATGCCGATGCTGAAGAAATCATCGAAGATTAGAACGTAAGTAAGAAGCAAAATAAATATTAAACCACTAAATGAACTTCTCAATAAGACCTTATTTTTCTCCATTCCTTTCAAGGACTTGGAGAAGTGTCCTTGGCGTGGACATTCGGACGATTGGTTGGAAAATTCAAGAAATTTGGTCACGAACTAAATACCCAATTGAATTTATGGCCAACTCTTATACGGCCAAGAAATCGATACTATTGTTGAACGATGACCCAATGCAATCATGAAGGCAGAGCAAAGAAGCCGGAAATTCTAGAGCAAAGAGGTGAATGAGGCCAAAACAATCGAGAAATGTGGTCTGAAACAATTTTGAGGCTGGCTTACAAAGGGTCGAATGAGATTCTGCATGTGAACATTTGAGAATGAATGTTAACCTATTTGAAGATCTGCCCGAAGATTTTCCTAGCAGCTAGCTCGAAGAGTTTGAAAGAGAATGCGGGAGATATGTTTCAAAGAAATCAAAAAATCTCATAGCGAACATCACGGGCTAATGGTAAAACAGAAGTGCCAATTCGTCTTCAGGATGCAATTAAATCTTCTAAAAGTGCGCTTACGAATCGTGCCAATTGAAGATCTGAACAGAATTGTCACTTGCGTCCGCTCAGCAGCCTTTGGAGTCGAGACTTAATCGGGCCGTTTGCCGAGTTGAGGAAAGTGGAAAGATCCTACATTAGTTTTGGATGTTGGCCACTGCCCGGGCCCTCTACTGTTCCATTGTCAATATCAAAAAATGCCAGCAGATCTATCGAAACACTTAGTGAAATTAAAAATCGGAATTGAAGTAGAGTCACATTAAAAACTGGCCGCAAAGTGTGTGAGGATAAATTCACCCAATCTCCCAGAGCAATGTAAACTCAACGTACTCGATGCGGCCTTAAACATCTCTAAAATGCTTTTGGGTGAAAATGTCACACAATCGAAAATAATTCCTGGAGGTCTTCTAAAATTTAGCTCAGGCAGTTGGAAGATTGTTTCGATGTGGCGCGAAAGAATTAAATCGGAAAAATTTGAAAACTCCCCAAGAGATTCCATGTCTGTAATTCGGTTTTCCTTGCAATATCGGAAAGTATTTTGGCAAAATGTGAAGAATATCTATGAAGAGTATAGTAAATCATGCGATCAAAGTGTCATGGAAGATATCCAGACGGCGTATAGAATGAGCTTAGGCCGCGCCTACTTAAAGTTGACGCAGTGCTGATGTGATAACACGTTTGTACGGAAGTTGAAATCAACCTTACAAAATCTATGATAATATATCACTTGATACTCCTAAGGTAGGTGTAACAAGTTAGAATATGATTTGGAAGATTACATATAAATGAAAAATAATTATAAAAAAAAGTAAGAGCTGCATTAAAAAAATTTTCTTCTAGAAAAATATATTCCAATAGATTGGAATAAGTTTTTCCTAAAACTTCCTCATTGAGCAATTCGTACATTAACAATGTACCTTTTGGTAGCCTGATTGTATTTGGATTATCTCATTATTTTCTACCATAATCATTCAAATAAAATAAATAAAATAATTATTTAATATAATTTTCTTTTTCTTCTAAATTAATATGTCTATATCATACACAGAGCTTATGGAGCAATTGAACTTAAAGCAAGATTAATGTCCCAGTCAAATCGGAAATTGGAAAATTGCAACACAAGTCATTGGCTATTGGGTGTAAGCTCCATGGACAAAATTGGTTTCCATTCAGTTTCAAGCTTTTTTTGTTATTGGCTTTAAAGTTTTTTTATTTATTATTTGCCTAATATTTATATTAGTCGTAAGAAAAAGATGTAAACATTAGCTATTGGTGTTAGTTTTATGAATGTCGTGCCTTTTCCTCGTTTGCCGCTTGTAAGGGTGAAGGTTGCTTTAAAATATTAGATTTATTTTAATGGTATTTCAACTTGATTTCATGCTCATTTCACTTCATTGATTTTTCTCATTTTCTCTTAATTAATTAATGTGACATGATTTTTCGCCGTAAATAAAAGTATGCGGGATTTTCAAAAATGTTAAAAATAAAATGCTGTGTAATGAGATTTTCCGCAAAGTTTCGAATTGTGACACTCAAATATGAATGCTGAAGAGATAGGGAAGTGAAGTACGAATATCCAATTTAAGGTGGCGTTCATCAACTGTGCATCAACAATGGACTGACAAAGTCCAGAGTGAAATAAACACGTTTCCAAAAAATTACCCTATCGTTATCTAATGGATTCGCTATGCCTCGATGACATCCAGAGTGATGATTAGTTAGATATTTCAGGCTCACTTTGAATTATTACAGTTCATTGTGATACGCAAGTGGTGAACTCCTCTCTCTTGTATTGGAGTGCTGCCCGATTCTTTGTTTTAGCTCAATGGCAAGGGGGGTGTTCCGGACTCGTTAAGCTTTGGTTCTTAGATAATGGCGAGAGATCGACATGTCACCGATTCACAATTGAGAGCTTAATGATATCATCTTCTTATGCAGTTGATGAAACTCGTTTTCGGAGCGATTGACCTCATCGTCCATTGCGTCGCTCTTATGGCGACATCGCTGTATGTCACAAATTCAGGGCTGTAGCAGATTCATTTATTCAGCGGAAAATCTTCATAGATTTTGCTCCAATATGATGATTCACTCCACAGCTTTGCTATCAAGAGTCTTTTAAACAGTAGGGAATAAATATATGCGAAGAGTAAGAGAAGCAGGTGTCCGTAGTTACATTTTGATGTACTCCATCTCGTTAGAACAGATATTGACTTTCCGCGTGTATTCACTCCACAGCTTCAATGTATGGTGAACCAAGTAGGTGACATGCGGTCTAACTCTTTGGTGAGAGGGAGATGTCGCCACTTTAATGGCGACCATCGCTGGGTGTCGTAATTCGGGGCTTAGTAGGTCATGTATAGCCTGTGTCGGCGGGAACTCTCGTTTAATGCCGACACTGCACTGTCTGTTATATCAGGGGCTTAGTAAGATAGTAGGTGCTTGTTCAGCCCCGGAAATCTCCTACATGTTGCCGTTTTTGTGGATTCGACTCTACAGACTGAATAGATGGTGAACCTGTAGGGAACAATATAGATCTTCTTGCTTGGCAGTACAGAGGGGGAACAAAGCCAGGTGTTCCGCGACCACATTTCTATATATTACTGCACTGGTAGAGAACCATATAGACTTCGCGTCCATTGGTTTGCTTCATTGGCCCTTTATGGTGACATGCTGTAGTAGATTCGTGTAGTACCTTGTCACTGTGGTGCAATGGTTAGCAATACCCGCCTTGCAACATACAAGGTCGTGGGTTACGATTCCCTGGTACGACCGAACACAAACAAGTTTTTCAAACCGTGGATTAATCCACATCAGTAATGCTGGTGACCTATTCGTGAGGGTTCAAAGCTTCTCTAAATGGTTTCACTGGAATTGTGCGAACCGACGTTCGGACTCGCTATAAAAAAGGAGGTCCCTTGTCATTGAGCTGAACTATGGAATCGGGACCACACTCAGTGATAAGAGAGAAGTTCACCACTGTGGTATCACATGGACTGAATAGTCTAAGTGAGCCTGATACATCGGGGCTGCCACCTAACTAGATATATGGCTGGAACTTCTCTTCCTTGTCATTGGAGTTCCCGGGACCTCGCTAAGCTTTTAGTTCTTAGATCAAGGTGTAGATGATCAGCATGTTACGACGCATTTCGGAAGCGTTATTGACCTTAGGCGTCTCATTTGCCTGCCCGTTAATGGCGACAGTCGCTGGTTTTCATCAATCCGGGTCTTAGCAGATTTATTAGTTGCCTTGTTCAGCGGAAATCTTCTAGATTGTTGCTCGAATATGACTGATTTACTCAAGCAGCTTGTTATCAAAGACTGGTAAACCAGTAGGGAACATAGGCGAAGAGAAGATAGAAGAGAAACAGGTCTCCGAGTAACATTTTGATCTACTCCACTTGTAGAAAGATATTGATCTTTCCGCGTCCATTGCGTTTGTTTCAGTGGCCCCTTTATGGTGACATCGCTTAGTAGATCGTTAGTACCTTGTTTAGAGCGGAAATCTCGATATCAAAGGTTGGTTGAACCACTAGAGAACATTAGGTCTTCCTTCTGGTGGGAAGGAGAGGAAGAGAGGCAGGTGTCCGATCCACAATTTGATGTACTGCAGCTGGCAGAATGATATTAACTTCTGCGTCCATTGCGTTTGTTTCAGTTTCCTCCCTTAATGGCGACTTCACTGTTATCGTCATTCAGGAAAGCTTAGTGATCATTAGTACCTAGTTCAGTGGTAAATCTCGTAGATATTGCACAGTTTTGTTTATTCACATCACAGCTCTGTATCAATAGGGATATTGGGTCTTACTCCTGAAGGAGAGAAGCCGATGTAGGTTTCTCACATTTTGAATTTACTGGCACTGGTAGAACGGTGCTGCCTTCCGCGCCAAATGAGTTTGTTTCGTGGTCCCTTTATGGCGACATGCTGTTGTCGTCATTTAGGACTTAGTACATAATTAGTACCTTGTTTGGGAAGTCTCCTATCATGTTGCTCGGTTTTGTGGATTCACTTCACAGCTCTTTGTCGGAGAGAAGGGAGGCAGGTGTCCGGACACACATTTGGGTGTTTTTACTGTAGCAGAGTGTTTATGTTGCGCTTTTGAGACATCATCGCGTATCCAGATCTGGAAACTCTGTGAATTAAGGTGGGATGCGTTTGAGCAGGATAGGCTTGGTTGGACAAGTGAAAATAAGACGCGTGTCAAGTGACCCACGATTGGAGATGGGCATAGATGTCATCACTCTACTGACAGGTAGATATTGAGACGGCTGCACTTGCCTGATCTTTAGTCGGGCAAACTGGTAAAATAAATTGTTACTGCGATAACAACCCAGGAGATACTGCTTGGTGTCCAAGGGAGTACTGTGGAGTTCAGTTCTAGGTGGAGCATCTTGTCCACACTCTAAGTGCTGCCGTAAAGCGACGTGAGGACCGTTGTTTTCTACCGAAGAGCTTATCACAAATACTGTGCGGCTTTAAAGGCTGTCGAATGGGTAGCCGGGTGGTCCTGGGGTTAGTGTTGTAGCAAATTGTTACGTCATCGTCTCCGATCTTCCTTTCTCTCGCAATTAGCCCTGAAGCTGGACACCCTCCCAATCGTAGTGGAGAATTTTCCATCCTCCCTTCTCTCGCATTTATCCCTGACGCTTGACACCTCCAATCGTAGTGGAGAATTTTCCACCACGATTGTGGAGTTGCAGTTCTAGGTGGAGCATCTTGTCCACACTCTAAGTGCTGCCGTAAAGCGACGTAAGGGCCTTGTTTCTACCGAAGAGCTTATCACAAATACTGTGGCGGCTTTAAAAGGCTGTCGAATGAAAGCGGAAGTCCTGGGGTACTTGTTGTAGAATTGTTAAGTCATCGACTCCGATCTCCTTCTCTCTCGCAATTCGCCCTGACGCTTAACACCCTCCAATTGGTAGTGAGAATTTTACACTACGATTGTGGAGTTGCAGTTCTATTGGGAGCATCCTGTCCACACTCTAAGTGCTGCCGTAAAGCGACGTGAGGACCATGTTTCTACCGAAGAGCTTATCACAAATTAGTGTGGCGGCTTTAAAAGGCTGTCGAATGTGAACCCGGGAGTCCTGGGGTAGTTTGTTGTAGGAATTGTTACGTCATCGTCTCTCCCTTCTCTCGTAATTAGCCCTGACGCTTGACACCCTCGTAGTGGAGAATTTTCCGGCTTTTCATGCTATTGCAGCATACATAAACAGGGAACTCAATCAGCCCAATCCGTGTGACAGGACGGTCCCCATAGCTCTTGAAGGTTATCGAATGTATTCGATACGATCAGTCATAACTCACTGTTCGAAGACAAGTTCTTATCGCCAGGAACCAAACGTTGGGTTCGTATTATTAATGCGGGAACCAGTTGTACATTGAATTTAGAGATAAGCAGATTGTAGTAGAGTTAAACAGGCAGGTCTTCAAGGTTACTTGTTTTCTGTGAAAAACTAACATTGTGCTCCTGAAACCCATTTGGGGTGATCATATTCCTTCTCTGGGTGTGCTAATGAAATGAGCCGCCTATGGTCGATCCCCGCTCGTATTCATCGACAATGTGATCAAAATAAATACCGATATTATTGGGAAAATATGCTATAAAAGATATTGAAGCCTTGGATAGAAAAACATTGCGGCCCCAAACCAAGGACATTCCCACGGGGCTCAGTATCATCGCATTCAACACGCGTCAACCAAGAATGGCTTAAAAAGAAGGTTCCTCGCTTTATTACTACCGCACAATGCCCACTAAAATTTCCGGATCTCAATCCGTTGGAGCACGGTAACAAATAACAAATACCAAAGTGTCGATCATCTCAAGGCGGCGCTTCAACGGGAATGAACCAAAATACTGCAGAATCACTCTTCTTGCAGCGTGTGATGGCTTTATCGGTCACAATTCTTGCCATAGCTAGCCAATTTAAATAAATTTCACATGATTCTAAAATTTGATATTATTTCCGAACAATAAAATAAAACACAGAACTATATATAGGCCTTTATCTTGTTATATTACATACCTTTAATTTCTTCTAATTTTTTCATTTTTATATTCTATATAATTTGCAGAAATTTTGACATACATTTTTTATTAATTTTTTTGTCGCATGGCATAAATTTTAATAAAATTTGTAGCATGACATGATTTTTTAATGAACATTGTTAACATGTTGCATCTTTTTAATTAAATTTGGCGTGCCATTATTTTTTGAACTTTTGTCCAATTTTTATACCGAAATTTATCTCATGATAAATATTTTTTATACAAATTTTGCCACCTGATAAAATTTTTTGTAAGACTTTTTAGTATTGTAGCAATCATTTTTCATTAAAAAGTTCAGCTCACTGAAGAACGAATATTTCTATTTACGTACGCTCACGCATTATTATTCCCCATTAAGAGTATATAAATATAATATTTAATTAATATTATTTAATTGCATGATATGTTTATTCATTATACTAACGTCTACAATATTGATTTAATCACTGATTTGGGAAAGTATATAAAATAGATAATTAATATTTAAGACCATATCCATATTCCTTCACATGTATAATTGAACTCACCCTAGTATTAATTTTATTGTATCATTTACCAACCATATACCATATCCATTTAAGTATAAATGATATTAAACCACTACCATTCAAAATCAAAAGGTTGAAGTCATTATCCATAAACCAGCAATAAAATTGTCCAAAGTCCAAATAAAAAAAATAAAATGGTTAAAGGTTCAACATAGCCCACTAGCAGTATCACCATCATCACTACTACCAACCAACCACCAACAATTGATATGAATCTGAGAATCATTTGTTTGTATTGTCCTACTCCTCTTCAATCAAAGTAATTTTAATAAAAGAAAAACCAAAATATATATCAAACCATACCATCACCACCAATAGCGCCACCTGGAAAGAAAATCTAACAATAATTCTAACTTAAATTGGGTTAAAAATAATTTCAGTAAAAATATTTCTAAAAACATTTATAATAAAAGTTTTTATAATAAAAAAAATGTAGAATTTGTATTTTTCAATTATTATTATATTTTTCTAAAGTGATTTTTATATATAATTTTTTTTTCTATTGTAGTTTTTTAATTGATTTATTTTCAATTATTTTTTATGTATAATTATTATTATTATTATTGTTTTTTCAATTATAGTTTTTTTTAACTGATTTATTTTCAATATTTTTTTTTTTAATTCGATTTTTGTATAATTTTGACTTTTTATTTTTAACTTATAATTTTTTCCAACATAGATTTTTATTATTTGAACTTTTTTAATTTTTCAAAATTTGTAGAACTTTTGTTTTTATTTTGCAAGTATAATTTTATTTTTCAAAATTTACTTTTATTTTCTGAATATGTTTCAAAGTTAATTATTGTTTTTTTTTTTAATTTTGAAAAAATTTAATTAAAAAAAAAAACATTTTGATTTTTATGTCCTTTCTTTTCAATTATATTTTTTTTTCAAAATTGATATTTATTTTATGAAAATTTTCATTTTTATCTTTTTAACTTGTTTAATTTTTCAAAATTTGCAGAATTTTGATTTTGTTGTTTATTTTGCAATCATAATTTTATTTTTCAAATTTGATTTTATTTTCTGAAATTGTTTTAAAGTTTTTTGTTTTAATTTTTTATTTGCTAAATTCTAAAAAAATTTTAAAAGTTTGATTTTTTGTTCTTTCTTTTCAATTATATTTTTTTTTTCAAAATTGATTTTTATTTTCTGAAATTTTTGTTATTATTTTTGTTTAGTTTTAATTAAAATTGCTTTTTTTTTGGAAAATTTTGATTTCTTATTTTTCAATTATATTTTTTTTTCACAACAATTTTTATTGTTCATAGAAAAATTTTTCAATTAAAAATTTAATTAAATTTTAAAAAATATTCAATTAAAAATTTAATTGATTCCGCAAATTTTTTAATTGAAACAATAATCACAAAAATTAAAAGTATCAATTAATTTTTTAATTGGATCAATTAATTTTTTAATTGACTTTCAATTAATTTTTAATTGATACTATCATTTCTGTGATTGAAGACATTTCAATTAAAAAATTAATTGGATCAATTAATTTCGTGATTGAATAAGAGTTTTTTGTGTGTTTGAAAGTTTTTAATTTAAAATTTGTAGAATTTTTTTTTGTTTATTTTGCAATTAGAATTTTACTTTTCAAAATTGATTTTGTTTCTGAAATTTTTTTCTTCTCAAAATTTTCAAAATTCAATTTCAAAATTGATTTTTATTTTCTGAAATTGTTTTAAAGTTTTTTTTTTAAATTTTTTTTGCTAAAATTCTAAAAAAAAATAAAGTTTGATTTTTTGTTCTTTTTTTCAAATATATTTTTTTTCAAAATTGATTTTTATTTTCTGAAATTTTTGTTACAATTTTTGTTTAGTTTTAAATTAAAATTGTTTTTTTTTTTTTGTAAAATTTTGATTTCTTATTTTTCAAATATAGTTTTTTTTCAACAATAATTTTTATTGTTCACAGAAAAACATTTCACGAAACAATTTTCAATTAAAATTTTAATTGAGTTTTAATAAATCTTCATTAAAAAATTTAATTGATTCAACAAAAATTTTTAATTGAAACAAAAATCAATCACAAAAATTAATAGTATCAATTAATTTTTTAATTGGATCAATTAATTTTTTAATTGATACTATCATTTCTGTGATTGAATAAATTTCAATTAAAAAATTAATTGGATCGATTAATTTCGTGATTGAATAAGAGTTTTTTTTTGTGTGTTTGAAAGTTTTTAATTTAAAATTTGTAGATTTTTTTATTTTGCAATTATAATTTTATTTTTATTTTCTGAAATGTTTTTATTGTCAAATTTTTTAAAATTTGCAGAATTTTGATATTTTTGTTTATTTACAATTGCAATTTTATTTTTCAAAATTGATAAATTTATTTTTATTTTCTGAATTTTTTTAACATTTGTTTTTGTTTTTTTTTTTAATTTTTAAAAATAAATAGACGTTTGAATTATAATTTTTTTTTTCAAAATTGAGTTTTATTTTCTGATGTTGCTTGAAAGTTTTTTTTTATTTTTTTTTTATTTTTAAAAATTTGTAAAAGTTCGATTTCTTGTTCTCTCTTTTCAATTAAATTTTTTTCTTCAAAATATGATTTTAACTTTCTGAATTTTTTGAAATTTTGTTATTATTTTGAATTTAGTTTTAAATTTAAATTGATTCTTGTTATAATTTTAATTTATTATTTTTCAATTATAATTTTTTTTCAAAATATTTTTATTGTATCAAAATTTTCAAAATTGTAAGAATTTTTTTTATTGTCAATTTATTTTTTGGTTTTTATTATCTGAAAATTATTGATTTTTTTTAATTTTTCATAATTTTATTTTCAATTATAATTTTAAATTTTTCAAACTATTACTTTATTTCTGAAATTTTTGAAAAATTTGTTTATTTTTTTTTTTTTATTTTTAAAAATTTGTAGAAGTTATTTTTTGTTTTTTTTTAATTATATTTTTTCCAAATTTGATTTTTATTATCCGAAATTATTTGAAAGTTTTGTTATTATTTTTATTTAGCTTATTTTTTAATTTTTCAAAATTTTCCAAAGTAGCAAAATATTTTTTGATGGGGCTTTACTAAATTTTATTTAATGCTTTTCTTTTTTATATTTTGGACATTTTTGTAGAAATTTTGGTTTGTAAAAAATTTGCAATTTTTTTTCTAAAATAAAGAGACAGCCGCTCAGCAATTTTTCTTCAATTCTCGTTTATTTGTTTTCTGTTTTTTAAATTCCTTAAAAAATCACCAAAAAAAATCGAATAGGATACCCTAAAAACTCGATTCAAAATCACCACGTCATCATTGGAGAACCTAATGGACAAGGAAGGTGAAAAGTCAGAAGCTACTACACAAGAGGATGACACCGAAATAGTCATTGTCAGTGATACAGTAAGACAAAGAAGAGCTCGTACACCCTCTTCCACTTCACCCACTAAGGAAGTCAACGATAGTTCATCTCCAACGAATCAACAGGCAGAAAGGCCAGAAAACAATACTCAGGTGGGTTCCACAAATGATTGGGATGGTGGTGGTGGTGGCCAACATCCACATCCACAGTCAGTGCTCAACACCAACAGCACATGTGTTGCCCGATTTATTACCACCGCAAACCTTCCGTCTTGCTGAATCGAGTGCTCTCTTCTCACAGATTTCTATGAATCTGATGCTGATGTTCCACCTGCCAAGCCAAGCAAACGAAAATCATCTGGTGATAGTCAAGCTCAAAATGGTGGAAATTAAAGTGAAAAATATAGGCAATGATAAAATGTCCGTACAATTGTCCGAATTGGAACCTCAACAGGGTGAAATTGTGGACACTGTGAATATTTTGGAATCTGTAGAACCTTTTGTTCCCGAATATGTAGAAACTGTGCAGATTGTTGATTTATCCGAAGATTCGGATTCATCCATGCGTATTGATACAAGCTGAGGGCAAAGAAGTTAAACGCTCCAAATCGAAACGTTCTCTCTGCGACTCACCAAGACTGTACCCGAGGAAGCAGAAGATATTGATGTGGAATTACGTTTGGGAGCCAATCAAACCAGTACTCCACTACTGCGTGTGGAGAAACAACGTATATCCTTTGAGGAGAAACGTAAACGTATCGAAACTGAAAGAGATATTCTTCGTGATTCAGAGGAAGAAGGTGAAGCGAAAACTTCGGGAGTTATCAAACAACCAAAGCCAAAAGATGGCGCCAATTACAAATGGCCATGGAAGAACTGGATAATAGTATGGCCGAACAGGAAGCCCGTAATAGTTTCTATAATCCCGATAAGGAGTTAAGTTTTGATGTTGAACCTTTAGTCTTTTCGGATGATGAGGATATTCCCAGATTTTCAATGGAAATGACTCAACCTCTTGATTCGGATAGTGATACGGTATGGTTTGTTGTTTATTCACAAAATTTCAGATATATTTAAGCGAATATGGTATTCAAATTTAGTTGGAATGGAATGTAAGTGAATTTTTTG
>PGFW01016058.1:40559-50797 GCA_003123925.1 Haematobia irritans | reverse complement strand
AAATGATGGTTGTTATCGAAATTTAAAAGTTTTCTGGGTTATGAAAATTTAGAAGTTTTATGAATGAATGATCTAAAGAGGTTTTGGCAAGTTCATTGAATTGCGGGGTGACGAATGGGAGTTGTATCAATGTTGGGTATTATGTTATTTTATTTCATTTCTATAGAAAATGGTTTCAAAATGTTGTATTTCGCTGTAGAAAATTTTTCAAAAATTGTTAATTCTATAGAAAAATTTTTGTCAAAATTGTTTGTTAACTAGGAAATTTTTCAGAAGTTTATATTCTATTAGAAAATTTTGCGCTCAAAAATTTTTTATTTCAAGTAGAACAATTTTTTCTAAAAATTTGTATTCTATAGAAACTGGTTTTCTAAAAATTTTATTTTCTATAACAAATTTTGTCAAAATTTTATTTCTATAGACAATTTTAAAAAGTATTTTTATAGAAAATTTATCTAAAATTTATTCTATAGAAAATTTCCAAAATTTTTCTAAAAATTTATTTCTATAGGAAAACTTGTCAAAATTTGTATTTCTATAGAAAATTTCTTAAAAATTAATTTCTATAGAAAATTTTTCTAAAAAATTTTATTTTACAGAAAGATTTTGTCAAAATTTTATTTCAATAAGAAATTTTCTAAAAAATTTTGCTTCTACAGAAAATTTTGTCAACATTTTATATTTCTGTTTAGAAAATTTTATCAAAATTTTATTTCAATAGAAAATTTTCTAATTTATTTCTACAGAAATTTTGTAAACATTTTATTTCTATAGAAAAATTTTCTTACACATTTTTTTCTACAGTAAAATTTTGTCAACATTTATTTCTATAGAAATTTTTCTAAAAGATTTGTATTGGTCGGTTATAGAGAATTTTCTAAAATTTTTTTTTTTTCTTATAGATAATTTTCTTAAAAATTTTATTTCTATAGAAAATTCTCTAAAAATTGTTATTTCTATAGAAAATTTTCTAAAAATTTATTATTTCTATAGGAAAAAATTAGCTCAAATTTAGAGGTAATTCGTAATAGGAAATTTTGGCGTCAAAATTTTTATTTCTAAAAGAAGATTTTGGTCAAAATTTTAATTCTATTTGTGAAACTTATGATGTACCTCTTACGTTTCGCGAAGGAAGATATTTCTCCAAAAAACATCTTGAATTCTAAACCAATTGCCTACCCAAACAAAAGTTAAAAAAAAAACTTACTACTATTTGGTGGGTTGAATTCTATCCAACTGTGGAAACCGTTGATCGATACATATTTTGGACCTAAAATTATCAGTGTACTTCCAATTTCAACCAAATCGGAGAATAATTGCAGAAGTCCAGGAAGTTGAAATATCTCTCTTCCCTTTTCTTTTCAAAGGAACCACATATGTGTGACATCAGTCCTAACCAAAAACGGCCCAATTGTTTAAAGTGTGAGTTGTATGCGGTTGAACAATTTACCTTCAAACTATCGCCACAATATGTAAATGTTGTCTGGCACTATTCTCATAAATTTGGTCAGACCGCAAAGTTGTTATTTAGTTAGACTGGAACGGAAACATGAAAATGTTGTTGCTGCAAACAAACAATCAATGACAATGTCTCTGCATAGTCGTAAGGAGTTGCAAATAAGAGTGACTGTTGACTGCTGGTACATGTCGTTCTTGTACGGCTGTCTGTAGTGGTTGAGTTAAGTTTAAGGCAAAAAACGAAATTTAAATCATTTCATGTCATACAAAATATAGGAATTTACCTTAAGTCTTTAAATATTTCCACTTGAATAAATAAAAAAAAATAAAATTTCTTGTTTACTTGTTAACCAAAAATTCTAACTCAATTGCATAAATTTATTTATTATTTTTTGAGTTGAAAGAAAGAGATTTTGAGCGTATGTATATATTATACCGTTTGACATTTCACAATTAATGCAGAAAAAACCCGAAATATTTACATTTCATTCATATTTTTTTCCTTATATAAAAATGTGCCACTTTTATGCCACCTTTTCTAACGAATGACAGATTTTTTGCCACTTAGTCAAAATTGGCAACAGCAACGCTGACCATGGGATGAACAAACAGAGGCGAGAACTGTCTCGCCTCTGTTTGTTCAGATTTATGCATTATCGATAACTTTTAAAGAAATTTGGAAGGTCGAGGTCGATGGGGAAAATCTTTTGCAATTTTTTTCTAGTGTAATTGCCTAAATATTCACTGTGCTTTTGTGAAATCCAATTCAATTTGATGAGTCCTTCAAAAAAATTTGACATAGAAAATATGGAAATATTTAAAATAAATTTCAATATTATCGATTTGTGTCATTTGGGAGACAGAAGCCAAAAAAACCTTTTGCAGAGACATCTTCAACTTCTTTTTAAAATCAAACCAAAATGGCTTTAATAACCCAAGTTCGTCGTTTGATCAGTACACAATCTCCTATCTCTGAGTCCCCTAATTTGTGGTAAACGTTTCAATTCCTGTGATCCTTACCATAATACATTGAGAAATCTGCTGCTGGAAAAAGACACCAAGTTATATGTCAAGGTTTTACGGGAAAGCAAGCCACCTTTCATTGCAGTGAAGCTATAAAATATGGCACCAAAGTTTGGGCGGTGTATCGCCAAAGAAGGCGGGTACTAACATTTAGATTTGCCCGTTTTCAAATGCGTGGAGGAAGCTAAACAAGAGACGGATCCCCACGCTTCGGTCATTTATGTACCACCGCCAGGAGCTGCCGAGGCCTAATGGAATCGATTGAAGCAGAAATTCCTCTCATAGTTTGTATAACAGAGGGTGTACCCCAACATGTAATGGTTAAGGTGAAACATGCCCTTCTCGAGCAAGATAAATCAAGGTTGGTGGGTCCAAATTGCCCTGGTATTATAGCCCCGGATAAATGTAAAAATTGGCATAATGCCTGGCAGTATTCAAAACGTGGTAATGGTGGGTGTGGTATCACGCTCGGGAACCTAAGCCTATGAGGCTGTCAATCAGACCACCTATTATGGTTTGGGTCAAACATTATGCGTTGGTTTGGGTGGTGATCCGTTTAATGGCACAAATTTTATTGATTGTCTGGAACTATTCCTAGAAGATCCCGAATGTAAGGGTATCATTATGATTGGTGAAATAGGGGGAGATGCTGAGGAAAAGGCAGCTGAATTTTTAATGGAGAACAACTGTGGAGATCCGCCAAAACCTGTGGCAGCTTTTATTGCTGGTTTGACAGCTCACCAGGTCGTCGTATGGGTCATGCTGGTGCCATAATCTCGGTGGCAAGGGAGGAGCTCGTGATAAAATTAATGCTTTGGAAAGTGCCAATGTTGTGGTCACCAACAATTCCAACGACCATAGGTAAGTTCTATACAAGGAAATGGTGAGTCTAGGAATTGTCAAAGATGATGGTAAAAAGAAATAAGCGAGCAATGCATACATTTGAGAAAAATCATCTCCAAAGCGGAAGGAGTTAATTTGTTATCTTTATTCTTAAAATAAATGGAATTTTTATATCTTTTCTTTCTTTCGAAAATTAAAAAAAAAAATATTATGCAATTCTTAAACAGAATATTCAATTAAACAAATTTCTTAAATTTAATTTTTTTTTTAAATTTAAATAGAAAATCTATTTTAATATAAACCTCTAAACACTATGACAATTTTCTCAATTGGGTTTCACACCTGGATTAGATCTCAATTTCTTCATAATGCATTTTTTTAACCCTTCCACTTCGTACTACTGATTTTAACGTTTCTTTAAATTTCAAGATTTTCATAACAGCTTGAAAACTTTAGATTTATATTAATGCGTTATTTTGTAATTATACTTTACTGTGTCACAAAAATTTCTAAAAAGTGGTGGAAAAAGTGCCATTGGCTTAAAAGTGTGGCACAAAGAGTGACGCAATATATTTTTTACAGAAACAAATACGATTGAATTGTATTTAATCAGTTCCTTTTCTATAGAATTATGAAATATCAGGCAGTACACCTGTCCGCTTGAGAACTCTATGATATGAGAAGTAGAAATGGCACATTTATTCATATCTACAAATGGCCACTTCTATAACTTGAGGGAGCTGAGGTGTGCTCACCACGGTTAGTGTTCTTGTTGAGAATTTCTGCTATATGCAAAAAGTGTTATTCGCAATATAGGGTTGCACAAAAAGTGGCACATTTTTTCTAATAAATAAAAATTAATTAATTTTTTTATTTGTATTTTGATTAAATTTTTTTATTTCTTATTCCAATTAAATTTTTTTATTTAGTTTTTTTTTTCATAGAATTTGTAATTTCAAGTGGTATAAATAATATGATACATAAAAGGTGTCACAAAAATGTGTAAAAGCGGCAAAAGAGTGTAATAATACATAAAAGAGTGGCACATTTTTTTATAAGGGAATAATTTAAATTTTTAGGCGTACACGAACCAGCAAGATAATTCTATGATATTAGATAGAAAAAGTGGCACGCAAATTTAGAAAGAGTAGCAAACTAGATACCCACAATCTGAAGAAACTGAAGTGTTCTCACCATGGTCTGTGTGTGTTGTTTAAAATTTCTACAAGTGGCCAAAAATGTGTTATTGACATTAAAAGTGACACATTTTTGTATAAAGACGAAATATGATATTAAATGTAAATTTTAACTAGGTTTAAGATTCCCGTCTTGAAAAACTCCATGATATGAGAAGCAAACAAGTATTACGGCCGTAAGTTCGGCCAGGCCGAATCTTAGGTACCATCCATCATGGATTGGCGTAGAAACTTCTACTAAATAGCGGTCTAAAAAAAGGCCAATTAATACGTATATAATTCAGTTTGACAAAATTTTTAATAGAAATTAAAATTTTGACGAATTTTCTTATAGAAATACAATGTTGACAAAATTTTCTATAGAAATAAAATTTTGACAAAATTGTCTATAGAAATGAAATTTGACAAAATTTTTAATAGAAATAAAATTTTGACAAAATTTTCTATAGAAATAAAATTTTGACAACATTTTCTATAGTAATCCAAATTTGACAAAATTTTCTATAGTAATCAAAGTTTGACGAAATTTTCGATAGAAATAACATTTTGACGAATTTCTATAGAAATACAATTTTGACAAAATTTTCTATAGAATAATATTTGAAGAAATTTTTCTATAGAAATTTAAATTTTGACAAATATTTTCTATAGAAATAAAATTTTGAAAAATTTTCTATAGAATACAATTTTTATTCTGATTATTAATTTACAATTTTGACGAAATTTTCTATAGAAATAACATTTTGACAAAATTTTCTATAGAAATGAAATTTTGTCAAAATTTTCTATAGTAATCAAATTTTGACCAAATTTTCTATAGAAATAAAATTTCGACAAAATTTTCTATAGAAATAAATTGACAAATTTTCTATAGAATCAAATTTTGAAAAATTTCTATAGAAATAAAATTTTGACAAAATTTTCTATAGAAATAAAATTTTGACACTATTTTCGATAGAAATAAAATTTTGTATGATGTTTCACCATGGTCTGTGTGTTGTTTAAAATTTCTTCTAAGTGGCCAAAAGTGTGTTATTGACATTAAAAGTGACAATTTGTATAAAGTCAAATATGAATAAATGTGAATTTACTAAGTTTAATATTCTCTTGAAACTCCATGATATGAGAAGCAAACAAGTATATACGGCCGTAATCGCCAGGCCGAATCTTAGGACCATCCATCAGATTCGTAGAAACTTCTACAAAAGACGTCTAAAAAAGGCAATTAATACGTATATAATTCAGTTTGACAAAATTCATAGAAATACATTTTGACAAAATTTCTATAGAAAGTCATTGACAAATTTCTATAGAAATAAAATTTTGACAAATTTTTCTATAGAAATGAATTGCAAATTATAGAAATAGAAATTTTGACAAATTTTCTATAGAAATAAAATTTTGACAAAATTCTATAGAAATAAAGTTACGAATTTTCTATAGAAATAAAATTTGACAAAATTTTCTATAGAAATAAAATTTTGACAAATTTTCTAAGAGAAATGAAATTTGACAAAATTTTTAATAGAAATAAAATTTTGACAAAATTTTCTATACAAATAAAATTTTGACAACATTTTCTATAGTAATCAAATTTTGACAAAATTTTCTATAGTAATCAAATTTTGACGAAATTTTCTATAGAAATAAAATTTTGACGAAATTTTCTATAGAAATACAATTTTGACAAAATTTTCTATAGAAATACAATTTTGACAAAATTTTCTATAGAAATAAAATTTTGACAAAATTTTCTATAGATATAAAATTTTGACAATATTTTCTATAGAAATAACATTTTGACAAAATTTTCTATAGAAATAAAATTTTGACAAAATTTTCTATAGATATAAAATTTTTACAAAATTTTCTATAGAAATAAAATTTTGACAAAATTTTCTATAGTAATCAAATTTTGACAAAATTTTCTATAGAAATTAAATTTTGACAACATTTTTTTATAGAAATAAAAGTTTGACAAAATTTTCTATAGAAATAAACTCCTGAGAAAATTTTCTAAAGAAATAAAATTCTGAGAAAATTTTATATAGAAATAAAATTTTGTTATAGAAATAAAATTTTGATAAAATCTGCTTATAGAAATTAAATTTTGACAAAATTTGCTATAGAAATACAATTTTGACGAAATTTTCTATAGAAATAACATTTTGACAAAATTTTCTATAGAAATAAAATTTTTACGAAATCTATTTATATGGATCGGATGAAATTGGCTACCGGATCGGATGAAATTGCTTTCTCTAAGAGGCTCCGCAACCCAAATCTGGGGGTCGGTTTATACGGGGTCTATACGTAAAAGTGGTCCAATATGGTCCCGCTACTGAGAAACCCTTCAGGAACTACTCACTGCGGAACCTTTGGAGACGCAATTTCAATCACTGAGTCTTCGTGGTTTGAAAACTTTAAACACTTGAGACTTTTTTATGTGGGACGACATTGTATCTGCTCCTTTTGTAGCAACCTAAATCTTGGAAAGTTTTTCAATGAGGTGGTGGCCACCTTTATTGAGTTGACGACGCTTTTTTGGCTACTTATCCAAAAATCCCAAAAGGTAACAGCTCGATTTCACACTATAGTACCAAAAAGGAACGCGGCACTTTTTAGCGAAATTAGAATTGCGCCCTAAAAGATCAGTATAAAAAACTTCCCAACCTACTGTTTTAACCACTGAGACCTACTCTCTGCCAGTTCCGACCACTGGGTCTTGTTGGTGTTTGTTCAGTTTCCAATATTGCCCTCGAGCACTTAATCATGGCCAGTTGCAACTCTGATATTAAACCAATGGCTACAGTATGTTCATTCTTTCAATTGGTGGTCTTTTGGTCTTGAAATTCAATCCACTGGAGACCTTTGTCTGAATCAATGCGCTAAAGGCTTTTAGTTTGGATCAGGGATTGAAAAAGATAAACTATGAACGGAAAATCCATCTTGGTGCCCCACTTAATGCGAGAACCCTTCAAGAAGAGCACTGGACCTTGGAAGCAAGTTCAATCAATGGAAGTCGTTCAGACCCGGATTAAATTTAAAACCTGAGACTTTTTAATTTAGGAAATGAACAATTGCATCTGTCCTTAGGGAAGAACAAATCCGGGGATTTGTGGCCAACTTTTTTTAATTTCGATGAAAAGCATTTTGGCCCTACTTTTTTCCAATAATTCCCCAAAAGTAGCCTGACTTCACTAAAGTATCCAAAGAAGTGTTCATCCTTTTATGGCGAAAAATGATTTGCTTCTAAAGAATCAGAAATAAAACTTCAAACCACTGTTTAACCATGAAAAAGACTTCTCCTGCAATTCCGACAACCTGGGTTCGTTGTTTGGCCAGTTTCAATTCGAATTTCCGACCTTGATATTAACCACTTTTTCCATAATGTCCGCAATCCCTTCATTGGGAATTTTGGGGCTGAAGTAACATGAAGACTTCATCTCTGCAAATTTTGTTAAAATCCTTGGTCCATTTAGTGTATTTAATCTCAAATCCACTGAGAATTAAACGTGCCCGGGTTTCAACTTGGGGGAAGTAGCGAAGACTGGCAATTTTTTTTTAACTTTTGGTCCCCCCTGAATTTCACCACGAAGACTTTGTCTGAAAAGCTCAAACGCGGAAGGCCCTAGGGGGGTAAAGAACCTAACTATCGAAAGGAAAAATCCTATCTTTGGGTGGTCCCGCCTACATGAAGGAGGAAAAATCCCTTCAAAACTCACTTCATGGGAAACATGGGAAAGACAGTTCAATCCTTGCTAATCCTCAGCCGGAAACTAAACCGCTAGACTTTATGTATGGGAGCTTTTGCATATGTCTTTTACAGCCAATGGGAAGTGGGTGGCCACCTTTGAATTTCCCCGAGTGCACTTTTGTGCACTTATTTTAAATTCCCCAAAAAGGGTAACTCCGAATTCCCCACAATAGTTACCAAGAACCGTTCATCTTTTATGGCCCGAAAAAGAATGCTCACAAGAATCGTAAAAAAGACTTGCAACTAACTGCTCAACACCTGAAATTCTCCTGGCATCCCGAAACCACTGGGGTCTTTTGTTTGCCAGTAATTGATTTGAAGTTTCGCGGACCTGAAATTTTAACCACTTTCCCAATATGTCCCCCGCATTTATCTTTCATTGAATTTGGGGCCTGAAAAAGTTCAAAACCACTGAACCTTCCTTCTGATGATCATGGTCACTTTATTTATGACCAATCACTGAAATAACGTGTGACGGGTCAAACTTTGGGAGTTTCAGACTTCAATTTGAATAGGGGTTCCTGAATCATCAATGAAAGACTTTTGGTCCTGAACTCAAAACGCTAAAGGCCTAAGGGTGGAAAAAAGAAACTGAACCATGAAGGAAAAACCCTTACTGTGGTCGCTACTGAGAATCCATTCAAGAAATCAAAATCGTTTGAGATCTTGACAGGAAACCTTAAACAACTGAGACCTTAATTTAGGAATGAACATTGTATCTAATTGGGAGTGGGGGCAACCTTTTTAATTTCGGGTGGACACTTTTTGTAACCACTTTTTTCCTAATTCTTCCCAAAGAGTAAAACACTGATAATAATAGCAACCAAAGAAAAACGTGCCGCCCGAACTATGAATTTTCTTTTAAAGGTCCAAGGGATCGCATGGGGTCTTCTGTGGGTTGCAAGTTAAATCCGTTACGAAAAAACGTGTAGTTCAACTTTTGCGATCGAACTGCATCAAGAAACGGTCACAGTATGGTCTGCCAAATTTTTTTTTTATTAGGAATTCTGGCATGAATTCAACCGGAAAGACTGTTCGATCTGAACTAAAATTACGGGGCTTTTGATTTTTACTTCTAGGGGGTGAGGAAGTCAGAAAAGCGAAGGGTTAAATCTTAGCTGTTGTTCCATTGTTAAACATTACTGAAAATATTCAGAAAATTCAATCACTGGGACCTCGACAGGGGTTTCCAATCAATGAAGAATCTTCTCGATTCGGAAAACTCCACCACTAGAAGGCTCGTTCCCTGAAGGCAAACCCGTAAATAATTTGTCGAAATCTTAAATACTGAGGCTTTTTTAATGGGTGGGAAATTTTGGTGGGGGTGCTTTTGGTTTTGCGACGTAGCAAAACATCATGGTGGTAAGCCCCTAAAATGGTGTAATTTTTTTTTCCCATGTTTTTGTTCTTCCGAAAAAACCGTATTCAGTAGATGGTAATGTTGAAATTACGAGTTCCCCATTCCCAATTGAAGCATTAAAATCATAATAGAAAGCCTTTAAACACTAAAAAGAGATTTCCATTTCTGAAAGGAACGAAAAAATTTAGGCAAACGGATTTTTCCTGACGCCTAAATTCACAATCTTTTACAACAGGAAAAGACATACAAATTGGTTTTGCAAAGCTTCCAGTAAGTTTGGTTCTCAGTGGCTCTAACCAAGAACATACTCTCAAAAATGGGAAAAATTCCTTTTGACATAGAAAGTTTCGTTTCGAAAAACAGTTTTCTCTTCGTTAACCAGGGTGATATCTGCACAATCCTTCATTACGGTAGAAGATAAAGATTTATTGAATTTCTAAAATATTTCTAAACATTCCTCAAACAATAACATTTTAGAATAAAGTTTCTTTTTCCTTAACCTTATAAAGAATATTTTATGTATCCGTGGGGTATGCCCTTCATTTTCCAGGAGAACTAAAAACTTAAAACACTTTTGATCTTCCATATGCAAACAATGGCC
>PGFW01016058.1:25157-40534 GCA_003123925.1 Haematobia irritans | reverse complement strand
TAATTTTTTTTTTAAATTTAAAATAGAAAATCTATTTTAATATAAACCTCTAAACACTATGACAATTTTCTCAATTGGGTTTCACACCTGGATTAGATCTCAATTTCTTCATAATGCACTTTTTTTAATCCCTTCCACTTCGTCTACTGATTTTTAACGTTTCTTTAAATTTCAAGATTTTCATAACAGCTTGAAAACTTTAGATTATAGTTAATGCGTTTATTTTGTAATTTATACTTTACTGTGTCACAAACATTTCTAAAAAGTGGTGGAAAAAGTGCCATTGGCTTAAAAGTGTGGCACAAAGAGTGACGCATATATTTTTTACAGAACAAAATACGATTGAATTGTATTTAATCAGTTCCTTTTCTATAGAATTATGAAATATCAGGCAGTACACCTGTCCGCTTGAGAACTCTATGATATGAGAAGTAGAAAGTGGCACATTTATTCATATCTACAAATGCCACTTCCTATAACTTGAGGGAGCTGAGGTGTGCTCACCACGGTTAGTGTTCTTGTTGAGAATTTCTGCTATATGCAAAAAAGTGTTATTCGCAATATAGGGTTGCACAAAAAGTGGCACATTTTTTCTATAAAATAAAAATTAATTAATTTTTTTTATTTTGTATTTTGATTAAATTTTTTTATTTCTTATTTCAATTAAATTTTTTTATTTAGTTTTTTTTTCATAGAATTTTGTAATTTCAAGTGGTATAAATAATAATATGATACATAAAAGGTGTCACAAAAATGTGTAAAAAGCGGCAAAAGAGTGTAATACATACATAAAAGAGTGGCACATTTTTTTATAAGGGAATAATTTAAATTTTAGGCGGTACACGAACCAGCAAGATAATTCTATGATATTAGATAGAAAAAGTGGCACGCAAATTTAGAAAGAGTAGCAAACTAGATACCCACAATCTGAAGAAACTGAAGTGTTCTCCACCATGGTCTGTTGTGTTGTTTTTAAAATTTCTACTAAGTGGCCAAAAATGTGTTATTGACATTAAAAGTGACACATTTTTGTATAAAGACGAAATATGAATTAAATGTGAAATTTAACTAGGTTTAAGATTCCGCTTGAAAACTCCATGATATGAGAAGCAAACAAGTATATACGGCCGTAAGTTCGGCCAGGCCGAATCTTAGGTACCATCCATCATGGATTGCGTAGAAACTTCTACTAAATACGGTCTAAAAAAAGGCCAATTAAATACGTATATAATTCAGTTTGACAAAATTTTTAATAGAAATAAAATTTTGACGAAATTTTCTATAGAAATAAAATGTTGACAAAATTTTCTATAGAAATAAAATTTTGACAAAATTGTCTATAGAAATGAAATTTGACAAAATTTTTAATAGAAATAAAATTTTGACAAAATTTTCTATAGAAATAAAATTTTGACAACATTTTCTATAGTAATCAAATTTTGACAAAATTTTCTATAGTAATCAAAGTTTGACGAAATTTTCGATAGAAATAACATTTTGACGAAATTTTCTATAGAAATACAATTTTGACAAAATTTTCTATAGAAATCACAATTTTGACGAAATTTTACTATAGAAATTAAATTTTGACAAATTTTCTATAGAATAAAATTTGACAAAATTCTAAGAAATACAATTTATTCTGATTATTAATTACAATTTTGACGAAATTTTCTATAGAAATAACATTTGACAAAATTATTTATAGAAATGAAATTTTGTCAAAATTTTTATAGTATCAAATTTTGACCAAATTTTCTATAGAAATAAAATTCGACAAAAATTTTCTATAGAAATAAAATCTTGACAAAATTTTCTATAGTAATCACAATTTGACAAATTTCTATATGAGAAAAATTTGACAAAATTTCTTATAGAAATAAAATTTTGAACATATTTTCGATAGAAATAAAATTTTGTATGATGTTCTCACCATGGTCTGTGTGTTGTTTAAAATTTCTTCTAAGTGCCAAAAGGTGTTTATTGACCATTAAAAGTGAACATTGTATAAAGTCAAAATGAATTAAATTTGAAATTTAACTAAGTTTAATTATTCCTCTTGAAAACTCCATGATATGAGAAGCAAACAAGTATATACGGCCGTAAGTTCGGCCAGGCCGAATCTTAGGTACCATTCCATCATGGATTCCGTAGAAACTCTACAAAAGACGGTCTAAAAAAAGGCCAATTAAATACGTATATAATTCAGTTTGACAAAATTCTATAGAAATGCATCATTTTGACAAATTTCTATAGAAATGCATTTTAAACATTCATATAGAATAAAAATTTTGACAAATTTTCTATAGAAATGAATTTGAAAATTTTATAAATAAAAATTTTGACAAATTTTCTATAGAAATAAAATTGACAAATTCTCGATAGAAATTAAATTGTTGACGAAATTTTTCTTAATAGAAATACAAATTTGACAAAATTTCTATAGAAATAAATTTGACAAAATTTTCTACAGAAATGAAATTTGACAAAATTTTTAATAGAAATAAAATTTTGACAAAATTTTCTATACAAATAAAATTTTGACAACATTTTCCATAGTAATTCAAATTCTTGACAAGAATTTTCTATAGTAATGCAAATTTTTGACGAAATTTCCTATAGAAATAAAATTTTGACCGAAATTTTCTATAGAAATACAATTTTGACAAAATTTTCTATAGAAATAAATTTTGACAAAATTTTCTATAGAAATAAAATTTTGACAAAATTTTCTATAGAAATAAAATTTTGACAAAATTTTCTATAGAAATTAACATTTTGACAAAATTTTCTATACAAATTTTAAAATTTTGACAAAATTTTTCTATATGATATCGAAATTTTTACAAAATTTTCTATAGAAATAAAATTTTGACAAAATTTTCTATAGTAATCAAATTTTGACAAAATTTTCTATAGAAATAAAATTTTGACAAAATTTTTCTATAGAAATAAAAGTTTGACAAAAATTTTCTATAAGAATAAATTCCTGAGAAAATTTTTCTAAGAAATAAAATTCTGAAGAAAATTCTATATAGAAATAAAATTTTGTATAGAAATAAAATTTTTGATAAAATCTGTATAGAAAATTAAATTTTGACAAAATTTGCTATAGAAATACAATTTTGACGAAAATTTTCTATAGAAATAACACTTTTGACAAAATTTTCTATAGAAACTAAGAATTATTTAGAATACGATTATTTATATGGATCGCGATGAAATTTGGCACCGGGATCGGATGAAATTGCTTCTCTAAGAGGCTCCGCAACCCACAAATTCTGGGGGTCGGTTTATACGGCGGGTCTATACGTAAAAAGTGGTCTCCAATAATTGCGTCCGCTACTTGAGACAAACCTTCAGGAACCTCACCTCACTGCGGACCTTGGAGACGCCATTCAATTCACTGAGTTCTTTCAGTGCGCGAAAACTTAAAACACTTGAGACTTTTTATTTTGGCGATGACATTGTATCTGCTCCTTTTGTTAGCAACCTAATATCGGCGAGTTTTCAATGAGTGTGCCACTTTTTATTTCGAGTTGACGCGCTTTTTGTGCTACTTATTCAATAAATTCCCAAAAGGTAACGCTCGATTCTCACAGTATAGTACCAAAGGAACGTCGGCCATCTTTATAGCGAAATTAGACTTGCGCCTCTAAAATAGATTCAGTATAAAAAAGACTTTCAACCTACTGTTTTAACCACCTGAGACTTTCTACCTTGCCCAGTTCGGACCCACTGGGGTCTTTATGTGGGTTTGCAGTTTCAATTTGCTCGAGCACTCCTAATCATGCCAGTTGCAACTCTGATATTAACCATGCTAACAGTATGTCAGTTCTTTCATTGTGGGGTCTTTTGGTTCTTGAAAATTCAGTCCACTGAGACTTTGGTTCTGAAGTTCAATCGCTATAAGGCTTTTAGTTTTGGTACATTCTAGGGGTTGTAAAAGAATTAACCTATGAAGGAAAATCCATCTTGTGGGTCCCACTACCTGAGCAAATCCTTCAGAAACTCACTCACTGGACCCTTTGGAGAGCGAGTGGTGCTCCTTCCACACGAGCTACCCTAACAATTTAAGAAATTTGTTTAATTGAATATTCTGTTTAAGAATTGCATAATATTTTTTTTTTTAATTTTCGAAAGAAAGAAAAGATATAAAAATTCCATTTATTTTAAGAATAAAGATAAACAAATTGAACTCCTTCCGCTTTGGAGATGATTTTTCTCAAATGTATGCATTGCTCGCTTATTTCTTTTTACCATCATCTTTGACAATTCTAAGACTCACCATTTCCTTGTATAGAACTTTACCTATGGTCGTTGGATTGTTGGTGACCACAACATTGGCACTTTCCAAAGCATTAATTTTATCACGAGCTCCTCCCTTGCCACCCGAGATTATGGCACCAGCATGACCCATACGACGACCTGGTGGAGCTGTCAAACCAGCAATAAAAGCTGCCACAGGTTTTGGCGGATCTCCACAGTTGTTCTCCATTAAAAATTCAGCTGCCTTTTCCTCAGCATCTCCCCCTATTTCACCAATCATAATGATACCCTTACATTCGGGATCTTCTAGGAATAGTTCCAGACAATCAATAAAATTTGTGCCATTAAACGGATCACCACCCAAACCAACGCATAATGTTTGACCCAAACCATAATAGGTGGTCTGATTGACAGCCTCATAGGTTAGGGTTCCCGAGCGTGATACCACACCCACCATACCACGTTTATGAATACTGCCAGGCATTATGCCAATTTTACATTTATCCGGGGCTATAATACCAGGGCAATTTGGACCCACCAACCTTGATTTATCTTGCTCGAGAAGGGCATGTTTCACCTTAACCATATCATGTTGGGGTACACCCTCTGTTATACAAACTATGAGAGGAATTTCTGCTTCAATCGATTCCATTATGGCCTCGGCAGCTCCTGGCGGTGGTACATAAATGACCGAAGCGTGGGGATCCGTCTCTTGTTTAGCTTCCTCCACGCATTTGAAAACGGGCAAATCTAAATGTTTAGTACCCGCCTTCTTTGGCGATACACCGCCCACAACTTTGGTGCCATATTTTATAGCTTCACTGCAATGAAAGGTGGCTTGCTTTCCCGTAAAACCTTGACATATAACTTTGGTGTCTTTTTCCAGCAGCAGATTTCTCAATGTATTATGGTAAGGATCACAGGAATTGAAACGTTTACCACAAATTAGGGGACTCAGAGATAGGGAGATTTGTTTACTGATCAAACGACGAACTTGGGTTATTAAAGCCATTTTGGTTTGATTTTAAAAAGAAGTTGAAGATGTCTCTGCAAAAGGTTTTTTTGGCTTCTGTCTCCCAAATGACATATTGGAAATTTATTTTAAATATTTCCAATATTTTTATGTCTGTCAATTTTTTTTTTGAAGGATCATCAAATTGAATTGGAATTTCACAAAAAAAGCACAAGTGATTATTTAAGGCAATTACACTAGAAAAAATTGCAAACGATTTTCCCCATCGAGACCTTACGCAAAGTTTATCGATAATGCATAAATCTGAACAAACAAAGGCGAGAAAGCTGAGGTGGCGCATCCCAGGTCAGCGTTTGCTGTTGTCAATTTTGACTTAAGTGGCAAAAAATCTGTCATTCGTTAGAAAAGGTGGCAAAAAAAGTGGCACAATTTTTTAATAAAGGAAAAAAATATGAATGAAAATGTATTTAAGTCTGTTTTTCTGCAAATAACATTGTGAAATGTCAAGATTAATAGGTATATAAAATACAACACAAACGAAATTTTTTTACTGATTCAATCACGAAAATTAATATGATCCTAATTATTTGTAAATTGAAGATGCCTTCAAGTCGCAGCAATGTATAGTAATCAATTAAAAAATTAATTGAAGGTCCAGTTTAAAACTTAAAAAATTAATTGATTCCAACTAAAAAAAATTTAAATTGATACTATTAATTTTTATTGTGATTGATTTTTGGTTTCAATTAAAAAATTTGTTGATTCAAATTAAATTTTTAATTGAATATTTCTTAAAAACTAAAAACTCAATTAAATTTTATTTGAAAATATTTTTACGAGTGGAATTTTTTTCTGTGTACGACTCAAAATCGATCCTATGATATGATGAAAGCAAATTATTTTTTATACACACCACCATATGGTTGGGGGGTATAATAACTATTGGGCCATTCCGTTTTGTAAGACACATCGAAATATTGCTCTAAAGACTCCATAAAGTATATATATTCTGGGTCGTAGGTGAAGATTCCAATGAGTCGATCTGAAGGCAATGTCCGTGACGTGCGCGTCCGTCTGTTTAGAAATCACAGCCTAACGCTTCCGAACGAAACAAGCGCTATCGACTTGAAACTTGGCACAAAGTATTGTTATTGATTGTAAGGTCGGATGGTATTGCATATGGCCATAATCGTCCACTTTTACGTATACGGGCCGGCCCATATAAACCGATCCCTCCGATGTGGTTTTGGCGAGCTCTCTAGGATCCGCTGAAATGCTGGTTCCACGGTGTCACATATGGTCCCCTCTAACAACGCATGGCAAAAAATTGTTTTCTAATCGTTCCATAATTATATATAGCCCCCATATATAACAGATCCCCCGAATTTGGCTTGCGGAGCCTCTAAGAGAAGCATAATTTCATCCGATCGACGGCTGAAAATGGTAACTAGGTGGTTCACGATATATCTCTAAAACCAATGCAAAAAAGCGGTCCCACATGGGTCCATAATTTAATATATAGGCCCCGCATATAAACCGATCTCCACCGAGTTTGGCTTGCGCAAGCTCTAAGAGAAACATATATACCCGATACGGCCTGAAATTGGAACATAGAATGTTGGTATATAAGTATCTAAACTATGCGTGCAAAAAATTTTGTCCACCTCGGATCCTATAATTATTATATATCCGCCCATATAAACCTTCCACCAGATTTGACCTCTGGAGCCTTTTGGAGGAGAAAATTCATACCGGATCCGGTTAAAATTATGGTACGATGTGTTATTATTATGGTCTCTACACCCATGGAAAATTGGTCCATATCGGTCCATAATTATATATACCCCGCATATAAACCGTTCCCAGATTTGATCTCCGGAGGCCTCTTGGAGAAGACAAAATTCATAGGAACCGATCTGGTTGAAATTTGAAAACGTGGTGTATAGTATATGGGCCGCAAATAACCATAATAGCCAAAGATTGGTCCATATTGATCTATAAGTTATATATAAGCCGATCCCCCAATCACAGAAAAAATTGGTCCATATCGTTCATAAATCAATGGTTGCCACTCGAGCCAAATAAAATAATCTACCAAAATTTATTGTCTGTAGACAATTTTATCATTGTGTCAAAACTTTTATTTCTATAAAAATTTCTGCAAAAATTTTGTTTTCTATATAAAATTATTCCAAAATTTTATTTCCAATCTAGCTATAAATGTTCAAATAATTCTTATTAAGTTATCAACATTTTTTTTCTATATAAATTTTTGTCAAATTTTATTTCTAATGGAAAAATTTTGTCAAATATTTATTTCATATAGAATATTTTGCAAAATTTTATTTCTATAGAAAAATTTTGTCAAAATTTTATTTCTATAAAGAAAATTTTGTCCAAAATTTTATTTCCTATTATGAAAATTTTGTCAAAATTTTTATTTCTATAGAAAATTTTGTCAAAATTATTTATTTCTATGAAAATTTTGTCAAAATTTTATTTCTATAAGAAATTTTTGTCAAAATTTTATTTCTATAGAAATTTTTGTCAAAATTTTATTCTCTATAGAAAATTTTGTCAAAATTTTGTTCACTATAGAAAATTTTGTCAAAAAATTTTAATTGTCAATATAGAAAATTTTGTTCTGAAAAATTTTTTTTCTATAGAAAATTTTGTCAAAATTTTATTTCTATAGAAAATTTTGTCAAAATTTTATTTCTATAGAAAATTTCTGTCAAAATTTTATTTCTATAGAAAATTTTGTCAAAATTTATTCTAGTAGAAAATTTTGTCAAATTTTTATTTCTATAAAGTAAAATTTTGTAAAAATTTAATTTTAATATGAAATTTTGTCAAATTTATTTCTAATGAGAAAATTTTTGTCAAAATTTTATTTCTAATAGAAAATTTTTGTCAAAATTGTTATTTCATATAGAGTTTTCAAAAATTTTTATATGAATTTGTCAAAAATATTATATTTCTATAGAAATTTTTTCAAAGATTTTAATTCATTAGAAAATTTTTGTCAAAATTTTATTTCTATAGAAAATTTTGTTCAAAATTTTAATTTCTATAGAAAATTTTGTCAAAAATTTGTATTTCTATAGAAAATTTTGTCAAAATTTTATTTCTAGAAAATATGTAAAAATTTTTATTTTGTCAAATTTTATTTCTATAGAAAATATTGTCAAAATTTATTTCTATAGAAAATTTTCAAAATTTTATTCTATAGAAAATTTTTCGAAAATTTTATTTCTTATAGAAAATTTCAACAAATTTATCTATAGAAATTTTGTCAAAATTTATTTCTATAGAAAATTTTGTCAAAAATTTTAATTTCTATAAGAAAAATTTTTTCAAAACATTTTTTTTCTATAAGAAAATGTTGTCACAAATTTTTATTTCATAATTAAGAAACATTTGTCAAAATTTTTCGATTTAATATGAAAATTTTGTCAAAATTTGTATTCGCTACTAGAAAATTATTGTCAAAATTTTACTTTCTATGAAAATTGTAATTTTATTGTCCTATAGAACATTTTGGCACTTGTTCTATTTATAGAAAATTTGTCAAAAATTTATTGCTAAAAAAGTTATTTTCTTCATAAAAGTACTTTATATTGTTCTATAGAAATTTGTCAAAATCTATTTATAAAAGTATTTGTCAAAATTTATTTCGCTCAAAGAAAAATGTTGTCAAAATTATTTATGAAAATTTGCAAATTTATCACAAGAAAATTTTTGTCAAAAATTTTATTTCTATAGAAATAATTTTTTGTCAAATTTTCAACATTTCATTCTATAGAATACTTTTGTCAAAATTTTTATTTGAAGAAAATTTGTCAAATTTTATTTCTATAAGAAAATTCTTGTCACAATTCTATTCTATAGAAAATTAATTTTTATATATCTATAAAAAATTTTGTCAAATTTTCACTTCTATAAGGAAAATGATGTAAAAATTTTATTTTGTCAAAATTTTATTTCTATAAAATTTTGTTAAACCTTAATTAATACGTTTAATCGGCCTTTTTAGGTTTAATATATACCTAGTATGGACTACCTTGCAAATTAGAAAACGGTGTTCAGGAATTTTTAAGAGTAACCTTGCATCGCACAAGTGTTACCTGTGCAACCCAAGATTCTCGATTGTGGAAGAACAGTTTTCTAACGGTCAATCCATGTGGTAGGTACATGAGAATTCGGGCCTATGCCGAACTTACGCGTCGGTATATACTTGTTTATATTTGTTTTATGGTTTATTAGTTTTTAAGTTCGATTATTATTTTCTTTCAAATAATATCGATAAGTCGTTGTTAAGCATTGAGGAAAAACTAAAGATCCAAGCTTAACAAACTATTGAGTATTTGTTTTTATGCTATATGTTTTCCATTCGAAGAATTAAATAAAAATATTATGCAATCCTATAAACAAGATTAATCTTAAATCATTTAATTTTTAATTTAAATAAAAAAATCTATTTTAAATATAAACCTATAACCACTATCAACAAATATTTCCCCATTGCCGATTTCCAACTCTGAAATAAGATCTTGGTTTTTTGTTCATAAATGCGATTTTTTATTATTCCCCTCCCACTTCATCGACATAAGTTTTAACGTTCTCTAAGAATTTCCAGAATTTCCATAACAGCTTGAAACATGAGATCATTTATCGGTTAATGCTGTTTATTTTGTCATTTATATTTTACTGAGCAACAAAAGATTTCCCCCCCTTGGGGGGGGGGGTGTTTTTTCCCATGGTAATCGAACCCACGATTAAAGAAATGTTGAAAAGTTTTTAATGCGGGATTTGCGAGTTTTCGTTTCCAATTGGATATTGAAGATTTTCATGCTTAATAGAGAATGAATAAGACACCTTTCAACTTGTTCTGGCAAATGAATTGCCTTAGAGAATCAATAAATGGCAACACTTAAAATACCAATGATGCAGACTTTCTTTAACCGAGAAAAAACGTGATAAGAAAAAAGAAGGAAGGATATTGGATAAGAGGAAGTGCTAAAATATATCTTTTTTTGGTATTTAAGTCAAGCATAGAAAATTAAATTAAATTAGAAAATGCAGTTTACGAAGTTTTTAGTGGAATAACATAGCCAAAGCTTTTTAAGTCCTAATGAATATATGGACATGTTAATTATTCTCAAACACAAATAAAAATATAATAGAGAAATATTAAATAAATAATCAAATTAATTAAAAAAAATAAAATTTTAACAAATTTATATAGAAATAATTTTTGACAAAAATTTTCTATAATAAATTTTTTGACTATGTTCTACCGAAATAAATTTTGACATAAATGTTCCACAAGAAAATAAAAAATTTTGCAGAAACATTTCTATAGAAATATAAATTTTGCAAAAATGTTCTATTAAAATAAATATTCGATAACATTTTGATTTCTAGAGGAACAAAAAAATTTTGCAAAGTTTCTATATGGAAAATAAAATTTTGACAAAATTTCCTAAGCGAAATAAGTCTGGACATGGAAATTTTCTAATAAAATAAAATTTTGACAAAATTTCCTACTGAAATAAAATAAAACTTTATGCAACAATAAAAATATAAAAATTTTGCAAAAATAAAATATAATAAATAAAATTTTTGCAAAAATTTCTATAAGAACTAAAATTTTAGAAAAAATTTTTTGTAAGAAATAAAATTTTGACAAAATTTCTCTTAAGAAACTAAAATTTTGACAAAAATTGTGAGATAGAAATAAAAATTTTAGCAAAAATTTCCTAATAGGAAAAATAAAATTTTTGCAAAAATTTTCTATAGATATAAAATAGTGAACAAAATTTATTCTATAGAAATAAAATTAGCAAAATTATCCTGTAGATATAAAATTTAGCAAAATTTTCTACAAGAAATAAAATTTTGCAAAATTTCCTATAGAAATAAAAATTTTGACAAAAGTATTCTATTAGAATATACAAATTGACAAAAATTTCTCTATAGAAACAAATTTTGAAGCAAGTTTTCCATAGAAATAAAAATTTTGAGAAGAAGTTTCTATAGAAATAAATTTGAATAAAATTTTTCCAAGGCGAAATAAAATTTTGACAAAATTTTCTCGCGAAATAAAAATTTTGACAAAAATTGTTCTATAGAAAAAAAAATTTTGACGGAAATTTTCTATAAAAATAAAATTCTCAAAAATTTTTCTATAGAAAATAGAAATGTTGACAAAAGTTGCGTTAAAATAAGAATCAGCTAAAATTTCTTAGCGAAATTAAATTTTAACAAAATTTTCTATAAAAATAAAATTTTGCAAAAAAAAATTTCGCATAAAAATAAAAAATTTTGCAAAAATTTTCATATAGAAATAAAATTTTAAACAAAATTTTCTAATAGAAACAAAATTTTGACAAAAGATTCGCATAAGAAATAACAATTTTGACAAAATTTTCTAAATAAGAAATAGAAATTTTGATAAAATTTTTATAGAATAATAAAGATTTTGACAAAAATTTCTATAGAAAATAAAATATTATGATAAATTTATTTAGCGAAAATAAAATTTTGGACAAAATTTTCTTGCGAATAAAATTTTGACAAAATTTTCTATAGAAATAAAATTTTTGAATAAAATTTCTATAAAACATAAAATTTTGCAAATTTTTTCTATAAAAAAAAAAATTTTGACAAAAGTTGCGTTAGAAATAAGAATCTTGCTAAAATTTTCTATATAAAAAAAGAAAATTGTGACAAAATTTTTCTATAGAAATATAAAATTGACCAAAATTTTTCTAAATAATCACAAATTTTAGACATAAGTTTTCCTATAAAAATAAATTTTGAAATAAAAATTTGCAAAAATTTCTGTAGAAATAAAAAATTTATGACAAAATGTTCTAAAAGAATAAAATTTTTGAACAAATTTTCTATAGAAATAAAATTTGAAAAAGTTTCTAATAGAAACAAGAAATTTTGACAAAGAGTTCTAATAAAAGATAAAATGTTTGACAAAGATTTTCGCTAGGGCGAAAATATAATTTGACAACATTTTTCCTATAAAAATAAAATTTTTCAAAACAATTTTGGAGTAGAAATAAAAATTTGTGACAAACAAAATTTAACATTTTGTAAATTTGTTGTTTGTCAAAATGATACAAAATTTTGCAAAAATTTCTACAGAGAAAAAAAAATTGTGACAAAATTTTCATTGAAAATATGAAATTGACAAAAACTATCCATATAGAAAACATTTAATTGAACAACATTTTTTCTATAGAAATAAATTTTCGGCGAACAAATTTTCTATAGAAATATACATTTTGACAAAATATATCTATGGAAATATAAATTATTGACAAAAATTTTCGATAGAAAATAAAATTTTGATAAAACTTGTCTAATAGAAACAAAAAATGTTTGACAAAAAGTTTCTATAAAAACAATTTTGAATAAAATGTTTCAAACGAAATAATAATTTTTGACTAATAATTTCTATAAAAAATTAAATTTTGCAACAAAATTTTCTATTAGGTAAAAAAGTTTTTGTCAAAAACTTTTTGTAAAAAATAAAATTTTTTGACAAACTCCTGCGAGAGAATAAAATTTTTGCAAAAATTTTTCTATCCAAGAAAAAAAATTGTGACAAAATTTTCAAATAGAAATTATGAATTGACAAAAATTCCCATATAAAAAATTTTTGACGAAATTTCTCTATAGAAATCAAAATTTTGATAAAATTTTCTATAGAAAAAAAAATTTTGACAAAAAGTTTCTAATAGAAAAATTTTGACAAAAATTTCTCTAAAAATAAAAATTTGCAAAAAAATTTTCTATAGAAATAAACATTTTGACAAAATTATCTAATGGAAAATAAAATTTTGACAAAATTTTCTATAGAATAATGGAAATTTTTGGGAAATTTTATATGGAAAATAAAATTTTTACAAATTTTGATAAAATTGTCTATTAAAAATAAATTTTTGAGCAAAGATAATGTTCTATAAGAAATAAAAATTTTGATAAAAATTTTCTATAGAACAAAAATTTAGACAAAAGTTTATATGAAAACAAATTTTTGATAAAATTTTCTCGCGAAAATAATAATTTTGTCCAATATTGTTCTATAAAAAATATAAATTTTGCAAACATTTTATAAGGAAGTAAAATTTTGGGCAAAAAATTTTTTTAGAAAATAAAATTTTTACAAAACTTTGCGAGAGAAATATAAAATTTGCAAAAGTTTCTTAAAGAAAAGAAGATGAGTGACAAAAATTTTCTATAGAAATATAAATATGACAAAAACTTTCCATATAAAAAAATTTTGACAAAAATTTCTATAGAAATATGAATTTTGCAAAAATTTTCTATAGAAATAAAATTTTGACAAAATAAAATTTTGATGGATAATAAAAATTTTGAAAAATGTTTTCTATAGAAATAAAAAATTTTTGAATAAAATTTTTCTATAAGAAACAAAATTTGACAAATAGTTTCTATAGAAATAAAAATTTTGACAAAATTTTTTCTCTAAAAATAAAAGTTTTGCATAAATTTTCTATAGAAATAACATTTTGACAAAATTATCTTAGGAATAAAAAATTTTGAAAAAAATTTTTATAAGAAATGAAATTTTTTGAGAAAATTTTGTATGGAAAATAAAATTTGATAAGAATTGTCTATAGCAATAAAATTTTGACAGATGTCTAAAGAAATAAAATTTTGATAAATTTTCAAATAGAAACAAAATTTTGACAAAAAGTTTCTATAAAATAAAATTTTGACGCAAATTTTCTAGCGAAATATAAATTTTGACAAAATTTTCTATAAAACAAAAATTTATGCAAAAATTTTCTATGGGAATAAATTGCAAAACGTCTTTAGAAAATAAAATTTTGACAAAAAGATTTCTGCAGAAAAAAATTGTGACAAAAATTTCCTATAGAAATTAAAATTGACAAACTTTCGCATATAAAAAGATTTTGAAAAAATTTTCTATAGAAATAAAAATTTTGCAAAAAAATTTTGAACGAAATTTTCCATAGACAATAAAAATTATTTATAAAAATTTTCTATAAAAGTAAAATTTTGATAAAATTTTCTATAGAAACAAAAATTTTGATTTTTGTTTGGCGCAATTTTGGCCAAAGATTAGGCAAAAATATGGCAAAGATTTTATTATCTATAATTTTACAAATATATTTTAGAAATAGAATTTTTGCAAAATTTTCGTAGAAATAACAATTTAAAAAATTTGCTATAACGAAATTAAATTGCAAATTTCCACAACCTCTCAAGTTTAATGGTTTTTTTTTATAAATGGAAGAATTCCCAATAACATATTTCATTTGGGTATTGCCAATTCCATACTGTCTACTATGCTGTCTACCTTTTATAAATAATGGCCAACATGGGATTATTCCTAAGCTATGAAACAAATATTTATTCCACTCTTTATATCAATGTAAGAGTATTATGAGTTAAATACCTTATTTTAAATTCAATTCAATTTATATGGGTATTGATATGGACACTTAATGAAATTCCAATCATAATATAAATAAATTCATTTAAGGATTTTGCAAATCCTAAGCAAATCTGATAGAGATACAAATGTGCATTCTAAATCAGTATCGATATTGTCATAGTGTACTAAGTCCATATGGATAAAAATGAAAATGCAGAAGTTCAATTAAAATTAAAATAGAATTATGACCAAGTGTATTCAATTTGGAAACACATGTAAGTATTTAAAAATGTTAAAATAGCCCATAATGCAATAATGGCATTTGTGACTAAGGTTACGACCACTCTATAGAAAATGACTTCATGTAGTGTGATATCGATTGTTCCACATTCTTTTACATCCATATCCAGTTAGCAGATTGTGTGACATACCATCCTTCCGTACATAGAACTATTTTTAGAACTCGTCATATCAATATCAATGCTCCATAGCAACACATATTTGACCACACTGTAACATTTTCCAATTGTCCAATTTCGTAAACACCGTTTGGATACTCAAACGCAAATGGATATTTGTTAAGATTCTTGACCATTTCTTTCATTACATTGTGAAAACGAGGGGAGGGAGGTATAGTTAGGTGGATCCCGATGTATAAAGGCTCACTAAGAACTATTCAGGTCCATTGCG
>PGFW01016055.1:15411-32284 GCA_003123925.1 Haematobia irritans | reverse complement strand
AAAACATGGACCAATACACGCATTTTCGCTCTCATATCTTTAGGTTCTAAAATACGTGGAGATTTCTCATTTCAGGCAAATTGGATAAAAACTACGGATTCTAGAAGCCTAAAAATAAAATCATTTCTTGCACATCTATTTGTATTCATAAAAACCTCCAGATTTTCGATTTCAGGCAAAGTGGACAACAATTACGGTAGAAGCCCAACAAGTAATATCGGGAGATCGGTCTAATCTGATGACTATATCAAAACATGGACCTATACTCACCATTTTCGGCATACCTTTTTATGGTCCTAAAATACCTCTAGATTTCCATTTGAGGCAAGTTGGATAAAAACTACTGGTTTCTATAAGCGCCAAGAATAAAATCTGGAGATCGTCTATATATGGGGGCTATATAAAAACATGGTCGCACTCTTTAGGGTTTTAAAATACCTCTAGATTTCTAATTTCAGGCAAATTGGATAAAAACTACGGATTCTATAAGCCCAAGACCCAAATCGGGAGATCGGTCTATATGGGGGATATACCAAAACCTGGACCGATACTCACCATTTTTAGCACACCTCTTTATGGTCCTAAAATACCTCTAGATTTCAAATTTCAACCAAATTGGATAATAACTACGGATTCTAGAAGCCCAAGAAGTAAAATCGGGAAATCGGTCTATATGGGGCTATACCTAAACATCAACCGATTGTCATCAATTTTTCGGCACAACCTCTTAATGGTGCTAAAATACTCTAGATTTCCAATTTCAGGCGAATTGGATTAGAAACTATCAATCTAGAAACCTAAACAAAAATACGGGAGATCGGTCTATATGGGGGCTATACAAAACATGGACCGATACCACCATTTTTGACACCTCTTTGTGCATAAAATACCTCTAGTTTCAATTTCAGGCAAATTGGATAAAACCTACGATTTCTATAAGCCCAAGACCCCAAATCGGGAGGTCGGTTTATATGGGGACTATATCAAAACTTGGACCGATATAGCCCATCTTCGAACTTGACCTGCCTGCAGACAAAAGACGAGTTTGTGCGAAATTTCAGCACGATTGCTTTATTATTGAAGACTGTAGCGTGATTACAACAGACAGACAGACGGACAGACGGACATGGCTATATCGTCTTAGAATTTCTCCCTGATCAAGAATATATATATACTTTATATAGTCGGAAATCGATATTTCGATGTGTTACAAACGGAATGACAAACTTATTATACCCCCGTCACCATTCTATGGTGGTGGGTATAAAAATGAATTGGATAAAATTGTAAAAATTCTGTTTACTAAAGTTAAAGGACGTTCTTAGTATTTTTTGTTTTGTCATATTTTCATATTTCCTAAAAAACACCACTCTTTAAGGAATTTAATTTGCCTTGAATTATTAAGAAATTTCCTTCTTATGTCTTAAGAAAAGAAAAACAAAAATTCCATCCACAATTGCTTGCTAGTTTTTTTTTTTTCCTTTTATATACCACTACTGAAATGGATATGTGCCTATGCCTGTGGAGATATTCGAAATTTCATGAAATATTCCCAAAGCCTTAAGACTTTTGCATACAAACACGTTTTAATGATGTCTTGTTTTGTTTTTGTTTTTGCTCTCAATTTTTACTGCCAATGCTATCTAGTCTGGGATTTATGTCATTCCTAGGCTACGAGAAGTTCATTAAATACTTCATTAATTTTCATTGAATTGCCAATGCGTGGTTGGCATAAACGAAACAAATTCCTTTAGGAGATTGCAATGACGAAAAGGAACGGAAATCATTAAAAGCAGATGTCTTTCACTGGGTAATAAAAATATTTGGTCTTTTAATGGTTGAACACTTCAAAAATTATTAAGTGTAAATGCTGGGTAATAAAGAAAAAATTATGGAATTAAAATAGGAAGTCAACTATAAACAACAAAATTATATAGAAAATACAATAAGAAGATGACAGTATCATTTCGCAAACAGACAAACATCAGTTTAAAAATTGAAATTACTGAATGAATTCCAATGAAAATTCCTCAAAATAATATCAAAGCTGTTTTGATGCTCTCTAATCCTCAATCAGAAGTTTTTTTTTTAACTTTAAGAACGAGTCAAAGATTTAATTTTAGGACAAAATATTTACACAATATAAAAAAATAAACATTCGACAAATTTAGAATTGTCGGATTATTCTAGCCCTACTTATAAAACTAAAATAGTTCAAAAACAACCTGGGTACCATTTACAGAAGCTTTCAAATATTCATAAATTACCAAAAATTTACTAAAATCATAAATATGAAATATATTCTGCTATATGACGCTTTGAATCAATAGAAACATTAATCTTTGCCCTGTCAATTCATCTCCAATAATACTTCATCAAATAACTTTATTTGCTTAAGTTTGAAAATGTTTAGCCAAAATTAAGTTTTCCATGATGACAGTCTTCATAATTTACCAGAGACCAATAATTCAATTGATGTTATTTGTGTTAATCGTTGATTTTTTAAATTTCCCCCACCCTAAAAAAAAAAAAAAAAATCACAGATGATAGTCATCATTTTTCTCAATTATTGCTAATTTAATTATCAGTTTATGAAGATGAGCTCATCACCCTCATCTTTAGAACTTTACACCATTTGTCAAAGTCTTTGAGTGCTGTTGTGGTTGATTATTTATTTGCATCGAAGAGATACAAATATGAAACGTTAGCAAATTAAGAAGCACTTATTAATCATGAGCCTGTTGATAAAGGCCAAATGCTATTCGAGAGCCTATAACATATGTGTATGTGCGAGGAGACATTGGTCCCTCAAAGGGAACCAACCAAGCACCATGGCATACCAGCTATTGCCATTGCCAAGGTAATGGCAATGATTTGCCACAAAGCCATCTTGGATACAAGCAATCCATTTATCTGTTGGTCACACATGTGCAGCAGAGGCAGGCACTCTGGCAGCCCATAAATATCAAATGTATCTCTTTGATTTCACTTAGATAAACACAAGCGAATTGTTTTTCAAAACTCATATCGTTTTTTTTGTTGTTGCTTTTAAATTTAATAGCACATCACAACATATCAATGTTTATTAAACGATGATTTATAAACATTTGAATTGGTTCTTTTATTAGGTAAATGTGTTGAAATACCATAATGACATAAATGAAATGATATAACCGAGATATTGAATAGAATGGCAAGGCGTATTGAAATATTTTTATGCTTAGAATAATAATAATATTTATTATAAATTGCAATGTGATAAATAGACATTGGATTCTACAAATTTGATAACATATTGGAGCGTATAAGTAATTTTAATTGTTGTACATACGAGCGAATGATTAATTTTATTAGAAGCTTAACTAAAAAGAAAAAAATGCTTATGAGTATTAATTTCAAAAAAGATGAATATAATCTACCCACGAAGATAAATAAAATTCAAATTTTGTGAAGTCAATGATCTCCAAAGGAAATCGTTCTCTTTAGTTGAAATAATATTAAAATATAAAAATTATACTTGAAAAGAAATGGAGACTGCATTCACAATTTTTATAGAGTTATACTTCCATACATTGTATGGTTAAAATCTTTTATAAAGAAAAAGAAAAATTTGAATATACATTTATGTGGTCGAAGTTTTAGTGGTCTATACACGCAGAGAAGGAATATGATCACCTCAAACATGTTTCAAGAGCAAAATGTTATTTTTGGATAGTGACCATGTACCATGTTTGTCGCAAAAATGTTGTTTTCTCGCTAAACATGACATGCTTGCCGAAATCATATACATAATTTCCGAGAAAATAACATGTGTGCGATAAACATGTTATATGGTCACCATTCAAAAATAACATTTTGCTCTTGAAATATGTTTGAGGTGATCATATTCCTTCTCTGAGTGTATGGATATGATAAAAAAGATCCATGCATAGTGGGTATTATCCAAAGTACGATCTAACAAATAATTCAAAAGTCCCTAGCCTGCCATATGACAACGTTACTAATATTAAACTTATGTTCCAACAAGATTTGATATTGTAACAAAATATAAAAAGAAATTTGATAAAAATATAGCCAATATTTGAAGGGGAAAAATCTAGTTGAAGACTATTTTCCACACATTGATCTTGAGTAAATATCACGAATAGGAGGTATAAATAGGTAAATGAGTAAGATTATAAATGGGTAAATGAGTCGGTATCACAGTTGGTAGAATTCTACCAAAAATCGTAGATTTTTTACTGTTTGGTAGAATTGTTTATGTTTTGGTAGATGTTGGCAAATATTCCTCTCAAACTAAGAGGTACTTCACAAATTTTCTATAGAAATAAAATTTTGACAAAATTTTCTATAGAAATAAAATTTTGACAAAATTTTCTATAGAAATAAAATTTTGTCAAAATTTTATTTTATTTTATTTCTAAAGAAAATTTTGTCAAAATTTTATTTCTATAGAAAATTTTGTCAAAATTTTACTTCTATAGAAAATTTTGTCAAAATTTTATTTCTATAGAAAATTTTGTCAAAATTTTATTTCTATAGAGAAATTGTCAAATTTTATCAAAATTTTATTTTGATAGATTTTCTATAGAATTTTTTATAGAAATAAAATTTTGACAAAATTTTCTATAGAAAAAAATTTTGTCACAATTTTCTTAGAATAAATTTGTCACAATTTTCTAAGAATACAATATTTGACAAATTTTTCTAAAGAAATAAAATTTTTGAGAAAATTTTCTAATAGAAATAAAATTTTGAGAAAATTTTTTCTATAGAAATAAAATTTGTCATAATTCTTCTTTAGAAATAAAATTTTGACAAAATTTTCTATAGAAATAAATGTTGACAAAATTTTCTACTATAAGAAATAAAATTTTGACAAAATTTCTATTGAAATAAAATCTGGACAAAGGTTTCTATAGAAAAAAAAATTTGGACAGAGATTTTTCTATAGAAATAAAATTTGACAAGTTTCTATAAGAAATAAAATTTTGTCGACAAAATTTCTAAGAAATAAAATTTTGACAAAATTTTTCTTTAAGAAAAAAATTTTCAAACAAAATTTTTATAGAAAAAACAATTTTGACAAAGTTTCTATGAATAAACTTTGACCAAAACTTTTTCTCATAGAAATAAAATTTTGGACAAAATATGTTCTAAATAAATACATTTTGACAAAATTTTCTATAGAAATAAAATTTAGACAAAAATTTTCTATTGAAATAATTGACAAAGTTTTATAGAATAAATTTGGACAGATTCAATAGATTTTGCAATTCATAGAAATAATTTTAACAATTATCTTTAGAAAATATTCAAACAATTTTATGGATATTCAAATTTCTAAAATAAATTTACTAAATTCCCATGAAATAAATTGTCAAAATTACTAAGAATTGATTTCAAAATTTATGAAAACATGTAAATTTATGAATAAAATTTGTAAAATTTTCTAACATGAAATAATTTTTCACAATTTCTTAGAAATAAATTTTGCTCACAATTTTTAGAATATGTTGTCATTTTAGAATAATTTTGACAATTTCAAATATTAAAGTTTTCTATAGAATAAATTTGACAGAATTTTATTTCTATAGAATTTGAGTTTCTATAGAAATAATTGCAAGTCTCTATAGAAATAAATGTTGACAAAATTTTCTTAGAAAATTCAACAATTTTTTAGAAATAAAATTGAAACACTTTATAAATAATCTTGACAAATTCTAGAATAATTTACAAATTTTCTATAGAAATAAAATTGAAGTTTCTATAGAAATAAATTTGCAAAAGTTATTAATGATAGCTTCTATAGAAATAACATTTGAATTTTCTATAGAAATAAAATTTGCAAAATCTAAGAAATAAATTTTGCATATCAGGAATAAAATTTTTCAATTCTTAGAAATAAATTTTCACAAATTCTTTAGAAATAAAATTTGACAAAATTTTATAGAAATAAAATTTGACCAATTTTTTAAAATAAATTTTGACAAAATTTTCTATAGAAATAAAATTTGGAACAAAATTTCTATAGAATAAAATTTTGATAAAGTTTTAAGAAATAAATGTTGACAATTTCTTCTAGAACAAAATTTAAGGAACAAAATTTTATAGAAATAAAAATTTTGACAACATTTTTTATAGAAATAAAATTTTTGTTAAAATTTCTATAGAAATCAAAAATTTGTCAGAATTTCTATAGGAATTAAAATTTGTCAAAATTTTCTATAGAAATAAAATTTGTCACAATTTTCTAAATAAAAATAAAAATTTGTGCAAAAATTTTCTATAGAAATAAAATTGTGACAAAATTTCTATAGAAATAAAATATTTGTCTTAAAATTGTCTATAGAAATACAATTTTGACAAAATTTTTTATAGAAATAAAATCTGGACAAAGTTGTATAGAAAATTATTTTGTCAAAATAATAGCAGGCATCAACTGAATGTAATGTCAATTCATTCACGAGGCATTTGTTGAGAAATATCAGTGCAACGTGGGTCGAGATTACGACGAGTTTGATGATCACAAATGGTTTTGGGAATGAAAATATCACAATGGACTGAATAGCCTAAGTGAGCCTGAAATTTAATCGGTGCTGCCACTTTAACTTTAACTTTGGGAATGAAAAAAATGTAACAAATTCAAGTGTTCGGGTAGAAAAAACATGGCTTCCTATTTTCTCGACAAATCCCACCATCAGTCATCCGAGGGTATTACTCTCGTTGAAGCGGTCCAAAGGTGAAAGAAAGCAACATTTTGGTTGGTAAGGTTATGGCGTCTCTATTTTGGAATTCGATTTAATATATTTACATTGAAAAAGGAAGGATATCAGTCGCTGTTTTTACACACATACTTATAGGACCATTTAATGGACGAAATCGTCGAATAACGGCTAATTTGAAGAAAAAGAATGTAATGATTCACCAATATCGTATGTTATACCTTTTCACAAGTCAATGAAAACGATGTTACTCGTGAAATGGACTTTTAATGCTTTTTTCTGTCAGCACTATTTCGTGTTCTCACCTCTCAAACGATTGCTCAAAGGGAAGGGACATTTTTGTCGAACCAAGAGATGATAGCCAACACTGACACCTATTGTAAAAAAATGGAAAATCGAATTGCCAAATTTCATATTGGAAAATTGTAGAGATCAGTGTAGTAATATTGGTAAGAATTATGGCAATTAAAAAAATAAAAAAGACGGGGAAAGTTTCCAGTTCATTATGTATACTCAATAATTAAGGATCTTCTTTAAATAGCGCCCTTAGTGTGTGTTGCTTCGATTACCGAAAGAAGATAAACCATCACTGGTATTCGGCTGCAGTCGGTCCCATTAAGGCTTATGATTGTCAGTGGATATTGCATCATTGGAATTTGAAAACAATATTTATATAAACAGTGATTTATCCTCTACAAATTAAAATCCAGCATCTTGGAAAAGTTAACAAAAATTTATAATTATTGCCAAAGCATACAATGGAATCAAAACTCATTTCATTAATGTTTACTGCACATACCTTTAGTGCTGTTCAAATTGAATTATAGCATATAACAGGAATTTCGTATTGTTTTTCTTCTTTGTCTTAAGAAAACGTAAAAAAAAATTTCCACTTTATAGTTCTCCGAAATGAAATGTTTAATTGCGAAAACATGATGCTCTATAAACTCTTATTTCTCCCATATGTTGCTAATAATTAATTTCGAGCATTTTACACAGTCATAAACATAGCTAAAATATATGTTTTTAATATAATAAAGCCAAAATGAAAACGAATGACTGAGAATAATGTCTTTATGGGATTAATTTTCTTCCGTTGTTCCTGAGACCATAAATATCCTCAAATTGTTTATTAAATATTGCCATAACAATAAAACAGTAAATTGTGTAAGGTATTGCAGTCACCAGTTTACCAAAATACATTTATAACATCATAAACTTTTCATTTCATTAAATCCATATAATTCGATACAGGTTGATGCCAAACAAAAGTCGTTTAACTTTCAATTCGCAATAGCCAAAGTAAAAGGCAAGCAACAACTGGAGAAATGTGATACAAATAAATGTACAACATGGACTCATATGTATACCTGTCTCTTATACACAAGCACACATGCTCTTACATAAATATGTGTTAAATTCTCACAACAACTTACAAGTAAACACAAACATTTGTGAGTAAATGTATGCGAATGAGCTCGAATGTAGTCAGCTGTTCAGGAAGTCAATACTGCTTTATGCCAGTCAACAAAAAGAGTCTTTAAGAGTTTTTAACCCACCACATATACCAAACATTGAGTATGGTCTTGGAATTTAGTGTTTAGTATATGAATATATGTGAAAATATTTCTCAGCAAGAGAGTCATAATTCAGGAGAACTGTTAGTTGTTACTACAGAATCTTTATATTCATTTTTGATCAATAAGTCAAACGAGATTTTTATCTCTTCCCAAAAAAACCTTTATCTTGGATCCGGTAAAATTTTGACAACTTTTACTAAATATATAATAATCCTTAATGGTATATAAAGCTTCTCTTACCCAATTTTTTCTCTAAAAAAGTTAATGTTATTACACTCTTGAACAAACTTTACAAATATTTCCTGTGGTTTTAGAGGCTCTTTGAGGTGTTTGATAGGGAGTTGAAGCAAGAGAGAGGAAAACTCTCAGATGTCATATTAAAATGCTTGTATGTACAAGTGTACACGCCCACATTAACTACAACGAATAATATATAATATTAATTAAATGTAAAAAAAAAACTTAAGTCGAAACTTAACTACGTACGAATTTTGGTGTTAATTTATGTTGAAAGAAATTTAAAATTTCAATATCTTTAGATACTTCAGAACCTGGGGGTATTTAAACTGTTTCTTTTATAAAGACTTTACAAAAAAAAGTATTCGAAAATATTGTTGGACCATTTTGATTTATATTTTTATCTTTGAATTTGAAAACATTTTCACTATTTGTTTTGTCAGCGGATTATTGAATTAAAATCTTGCCATAATAGCAATTGATATGGTTGTAAAGAAACCAGATAAAGTGTTCTTAATAAACAAAATTGTTATAGTTAATCTTTGCAATTTTTTAATATTGGTTGGTTGGTTTAGTATTTTTTTCAAAAGAAAATCCAAATGTAGCCGTGGGCTTTTTTTGTTCATACTTTTATGTACAACCAGTCCGATACACAGAATTAATTTGTAAAAAAATTAAAAAAAAAAATAATTTAATTTGATATAATAACACTAGCCAACAGTTGTTTTGTGAATTGGTTCTAGTCTGAGCATCATTTTATACACCCATCATAGGATGGGGGTATAATTAACTTTGTCATTCCGTTTGTAACACATACGAATATTGCTGCTGAGACACCGATACAAGTATATATATTCTTGGGTCGTGTGAATTCTGGAGTCGATGCTACAGCATGTCGCGTCGTCCGTCCGTTCGTTGAAAATCACCTAAACTTCCGAACGACACAAGCTATCAGGCTTGAAACTTGCAACAGTCGTTGTTTATGCGATGTAGGTTGCGGATGGTATTCGAAAATGGGGTCCATGTCGGTCACTTTTACGTATATGCCTCATATACAGGGACCCTCTCAGATTTGGCTTTTGTGGAGCCTCTAACAGAAGCAATATTTTCATCCGATCCGGCTGAAATTTGGTACATTGGTGTTGGTATATAGTTTCTAACAACATCGCAAAAATTGTCAGCATCGGTCCTAATTATATATAGACCCATATAAACGATGCCCAGATTTGGCTTGCGGAGCCTAAAGAGCATACAAATTTCATGCCGATCGGCTGAAATTTGGTACATAGGTGTTTGTATATGGTATCTAACAACCATGCAAAAAATTGTCGCCATGGTCCATAATATATACTATAGCCCCATATAAACCGCGATCTGCCCAGATTTGGCTTGCGGAGCTCAAAGAGAAAGAAATGTTCATGCCCGATCGGCTGAACTTTTGTAGCATCGAATGTTGGTATATCGTCTCTACAACCCGTTGCAAAATTTGGTCACAATCGGTCCATATTTATATAGCGCCCATATAAACGAATCGTCAGATTTAGGTTCGCGGAGCCTCAAACGAGAAGAAATTTTTATGTTCGACCGCTGAAATTTTGGTAATGATATTGGTAATATGTCTCTAAAACGCATGACAAAAATTGGTTCAATCGGTCCATAAATTATTATATAGACCCCCCACGAATATCAACGCGATCCCAGATTTGGCTTGCGGAGCTAAAAGAGAGCAATTTCATCGATCCGGCTGAAATTTGGTAATGGTGTTAGTATATGGTCTCTTAACACATGCAAAATTGGTCACATACGGTGCCATAACTTAATATATAGCCCCATATAAACCGATCCCCAAGATTCTGGCTTTGCGGAGCTCAAGAGAAAGAAAATTTCATCGATCCGGCTGCAAGTTTGGTAGCATGATGTTGGTATATGGTTCTAACAACATTCCAAATTGGTTCATATAGGTCCTTAATTATGATATAGCCCCATATAAACGATCCCTTGATTCGCTGGCTGTGGAGCCTCTAAGAGAAGCATATTTTTCATCGATCCGGCTGAAATTTGGTAAGTGGTGTTGGGTATAATGATCTCTAACAATCGATGCAAAAATTGTACGCAACATCGGTCGTATAGTTATATATAGCCCCATAATAAACCGATCACCAGATTATGGCTTGCGGAGGCCTCAAGAGAAGCAAATTTCATCCGATCCGGCTGAAATTTGGTAATGATGTTGTAATATGGTCTCTCAACAACCGTCGCAAAAATTGGTCCACATCGGCCCATAATTATATATAGCGCCCATATACAACTTTCTCCAGATTTGACGCTCCGGAGCTCTTGAGCGAGCAAAATTTCATCCGATCGGGTTCAAATTAGAAACGTGTGTGTTTAAGTATATGGTCGCTAAACCATCACACAAAAATTGGTCCATATCGGTTCATAATCATGGGTTGCCAAACTAGAGCCAAAAATAGTCTACCAAATTTTCATTTTCTATAGAAGTTTTGTCAAATTTTATTTCTCTAAGAAATTTTGTCAAATTTTTATTTCTTTTGTTAAATTTTTATTCGGTTCAAATAATAAAATTTTTATCATTGTCCAAAATTTTCATTTCTTTAATTAGAAGAATTTGTTCATTTTATTTGGTTCATGAATCATGGTTGACTCGAGCCAGAAGAATAATACTACAAGATTTTATTTCTATAGAAAATTTTTGTCAAAAAGTTATTTTCTATAGAAAATTTTGTGAAAATTTTATTTCTATAGAAAATTTTGGTTAAAATTTTATTTCTTAGAATTTTCTTTGGCCTAAAATTTTATATCTACTCTTGTCAAACTGATTATATACGTATTGGATTCGAATCGTTTTTGATTTAAATATATAACCACGTATGGACTTACATACAATTTAGAAGATGGTGTTAGAAAGGTTTAAGATGCCGTTGCCATCGGCAAGCGTTACCGCAACTTAAGTAATATCGAATTGTGGATGGCTAAGTGTTTAGAAGAAGTTTCTAGGCAATCCATGATGGATGGGTACATAAGCTTCGGCGCTGGCCGAACTTACGGCCGCTATATACTTGTTCTCATATGATTTTTTGACCTACTAAACCGAAAATGAGTTTTAAAAAAATTTTTCTGTCGATTGGTTTTCGAGATACAAAATTTTTGAATTTTTTTTAAATTTTTGGAGGTACACTTACAATTTTGAGCATCCTAAGTCCGAACAACGTTTACCTTTCGGTGAAATCACAGAGAGAAGCTTTGAAACTCTCAGAAGTGTCACAACATATATTAGAGAATACTTCGTACTCCAAACCGGGACTGAACCCATGACCCTAATATGAGTGGAATATGGTTTATACTAATAAAGGGTGCTTTGTTAAGAGCTTGATACTCTTTTTTAAAAAAAAACGCATAAAATTTGCAAAATCCTCATCGTTTTTTATGTTTGAAAACGTAGATTGGTCCATGACATTTATTCTTTTGAGAAGATAATTTATTTAAATGTTGACCGCGGGCACTGTGTCTTAGGTGGTCCATCTCGGAAAGTCCAATTTTGGGCAACTGTTTTCGAGCCATTTCGGCCGGATAGGCCCGAATTTTCTTCGGAAGTGTTGTCTTTCCATAAGCTGGAATAGTTGCTGGCTTATTTCTGTAGATTTAGAACTTGACGTAGCCCGCTCAAAAATGAGTCTAAAGGCGTCAAATCGGCATGATCGTTGGTGGCCATTCCGCGGTCCATTTTTGAGATGAATTGTTCTCCGAAGTTTTTTCCGCGTCGAAAAATGGCCATAGAATCCGCCGAGCTGTTGTGGGCATGTAGCGCCATCTTGTTGAAACCACATGTCAACCAAGTTCAGTTCTTACCCATTTTTTGTGCACAAGTTTGTCTAGGGCATCGAACGATAGCGATCGCCATATCACGGGTAAACGTTGCGTCCAACAGCATCTTTGAAAAATACGGTCCAATTGATTCACCAGCGTACAAACCACACCATAACAGTGGCATTTTTGCGGGATGCATGGGCAGTGTTTGAATCGGCTTACTGGTTGACTCTTCATGATCCAATCGCGCGGCAATTTTGCTTATTTACGTAGACCATTCATCAGAATTGAGCCTACATCGCTGAAGCTAAAATTTTGTCGATCAAACCTTTCTCGAACACGAACACTGTTTTGGTATAAATTGCAATGATTTGCCAAGCGTTGGCTCGTCTAAGTAAGTCCTATTCATGATGAATTGTCAAAGCATACTGAGATCTTTCTCTTTGAACACCATGCTTGAAATCCCACGTGATCTGTCAAATACTAATGCATGAAATCCTAACCTCAAAAGAATCACTCCTGTTATAAAACATATTACACTAAAATATTTCTTGTATTCTAAACGTGCAAAAATATTATCCAAGAGGTATACAGTTGATCGAATGATGGTCCATATTAGTTCAACATCCATTGAAACCATATACAATGAAACTCTACCAACTTGGACATTCTGAAAGTCTGGACACGCTCTCAAAAGTGGATAATTGTCGTGATCGTTTGCTATATATTTGCCTCCTCATAGCGGAGCCTCCCATATGTGTACAGAATTTAGGCGACCGTGTATGAACCAGTGTCTGCCAGTATTTTTTGGTGCTCTTGTACGAAAAAATACAGACGCTTTCATCCCGAACAATTCCTAATTTAAATTTAAAATTCCGCCACAAAAATTCCCAATACAGTTTTTTGGCAGTTTTTTTTGAAAAGAAATAGGCCTGGCTGGTAAACATCCGTCATAATCTAAAAATTGTAGATGAAATATGCAATTTGTTGTTTATACCAGTTTGTCGGGTTTACAATCCAAAAAATGAGAAGGGTTGCTCAAAATATATCTGATACAATCCTCATCAGATTACATTATTGTATAGAAGAGGTCATCGATTTTTGTGTCTTATGGCAAATCATCTTCTAAATTGCTCGAGAAATAAAAATAAGAGTTGGGTCAACTATGTGTAGTTATGAATAAACATTAGTTTAAATGAATAGCTAGAAATAAAATTGGGTGATCGATTTCTAAAGCGTTGTTGCCCGATATGACTCTAATTTATTATGTTTTTTTATATAGTTTTTCCAATCAGTTGATGTATGCAGGCTGACGGCCCAATAACTTCGACCAAGTCCTTACGAATAAACATTTCTTAGAACAGTGAAGTATCATCTGTAAAAGTAGCTTCTTGCAATAGAATTGTTTTTTTTTCAATACTTTTGAAGATTCTCTGTACTCCTCTTAAGCCGCCCTTTTTAAGCATTAAAGAATTTTCATACAAATATAATCAAAGTCCCTGATTTGTTATCTGACCAGAATTCTCCACGAAAAATCCAAATTTGGGGAAATTATCCAGCAAATACCCAAGCCCCAACTGGAAAATTTTGTACCACATTTACGACAAAAATCCCGATTTGGGGCGAAATCGCCAATACTGGCAACACTGGTGTAAGGCGTCCACGTTCTGTGAGGTTTCACTATATCAATTTCTATTGGATGCAATTTTTTAGTTAGCCTTTGTTATCTCCACATAAACAAAATTTGCGAAGATGGAACAAAATTAAAAACTCTCATGAGTAGCGTACCAAAGGACAGAACAGAAGAAACTCTACTGTTTTCACATTACATGTAAACTTCAAAATTAATTTTACGTTCCTTGAGCACGAAAGTGGTTATGAGTACTGAAAGTTCCTTGAAATCTTTAATATTTGAAGTCGAAGTTAATTAGCATATGAGTCTTTCGCGTTAAATTATGTTGACGAATTTAAATTTCAATTGTCTTCCAGGTACACACAAATTTTTTCTTGATTCAATCACTAAATTAATTGATCCAATTGAATAATTGAAAATGTCTTCTAATGCACGAATGAATAGTATCATTAACAAAATTACATTGAAGGTCAATATAAAAAGTTAATTGATCAAATTAGAAAAATTAAATTGATACTATTATTTTTTGTGATTGATTTTTATTTCAATTAAAAAATTTGTTTTGAATCAATTAAATTTTTAAATTGAATACTTTTTTTAAAACTCAATTAAAATTTTTAATTGGAAATTTTTGCCGGTGAAATTTTTGTTGTGTGTATTTTAAGAACTTAGGCTTTCCTAAACTGTATTCTTTAATAAAGACTTTAAACAAAAGTATTCGGAAATGACTTTATCTTGAATTGAAAATTGAAACTTCATTATGTTGCATGAGACTATTATTAAGTTGAAAATCTTGGCATAATTGCAATTTTTATGGTTTGTAAAGAAACCAGATCTTTGCAATTTTGCATGTTGGGATTCAGTATGACTTCAAATCAGGATAGAATGAAAAAGTTGGTTTAGTATTTTTTTCAAGAAGAAAATCCAAATATAAGTCGCTGGGTTTTTTTGGTAATCAGTTTTTTTTGGCGTGAAAATTTTAATTTGTGGGAAGGATTTTTGCACTTTTATTAATTAGCAATTTTCATTTATTATTAAATTTTTTCACTTCAAGTCATATATGATAGTGCGCCGACGTAAAAATTCCGGATGGATGCTCAGTGAAAAAAAATGAATAGCTTTTCATTAAAAATTAAAATTAAATTGAACTAATTGATTCATGGTATAAAAATGATATTGTTTATTGTAATAAACTTGTTCAAACTTTAACATGGCTCATTCAAACTTTAAATATCAATATAAAAATATGTCTATAAAACTGGTTTCAAAAATTTCTAGATTTGATTTATTATAATATGTTCTAGAGAACTTAAACAACTAGAAATATTTATATTTTCCCATACAAAGTAAAAACGATACCTATAATACAATAATTGGTTTTATATTTTACATTTTCGTTTACTCAAAAGGGCGCCTTTTGTCTTTTTGAATTTTTTCGTTTTGTTTAACAAATTTTGAATTTAACAACTTGAAATTTCACTTGGATTTTTGTTTCAGTGTTTGTCACAAAAATTAATCTCTCGATGTTGTGTAAATTTTCTTAAAATTTTATTCCTCTGAAATGGTGTTTCAAGCTTCGTTTTTCTTTCTTCCAAAGAAGTATTTGCACTAAAATTTTATAAGATTTTTTTTTATTATTTTTGTTTTCCCAAAATAGAAATTTAATATGGCTATTTAAGAGTTCTCATCTGTTTTTCTTATTATGAAGAAGAATTAAAGTGTATTATTTTCCTGGTAACGTTTATCACGAGTATCCTGTGGCAGACTGATTCGAAATTTGGCTGAAAACGTGGCTTTTAGCGTGAGAGTGAATTTTGAAAAGAGCAGTGCGGCATATAGCATAAATATAATGCGGGTGTATTTTGAAGTGTGAGTATGTGTGCGAGTGTTGTGTGCAAGAAATCAAGATCAAACATTCGTAAGATGTAAGATGAAACAACGAAGTAAGATATATCGCAAAATAATAACTAACCATAGGCTTATAGAGCAGCAGAAAATTTTCCTGTTCATAGTGAGTATCAATGAAATTGTTTTTTTCAGATGTAAAATCAAGTCCAACATAGAAAGTAGAGAGTAAGCAAAAGAGAAGACCAAACATTAATGGACAAATTTTCCCAACAATTGGAATATAAAGCATGCGGAACTTTGTATATGAGTTTTTATAAAGCACATGTGGAGAGAAATATCCCTTAATACAAATACTCACTCCCATCCGATATTCGTTAGATACTACCAAAATGTTGCATGCGGGACGCTACCGGCATAAGCCAGGGTTGAGCGATGTACTTTAAATGTTATCAACTGTGTATAAGTTTACTGTAATGTTTTTTTGCACTTAAAATGTTGCCGATAATCAAGAGATAATGTATGGCAACATATAGAGACTCAACAGCGGCTAATAATGTTTGTTGTTTAATTTAGTTAAGCAAAACACATTCAGGCTATATAGCCTTACGGAAATCTTCTCCTCAAAGCGCAAATACTTAAGCACAATTCCATGGTAATTTTTGTTTGTATGCGACGACCCCTTACTTGCACAACACATTGATATGTACCCCACCAACATTGGCTACAGCACCATCCATCCTTTACCTTTAACCCCCTTTTAAGGGGATAAACCCAAGGGTGCATTTTTTTGTTTGCTAATGTACGGCTGTTTATTATTGTAAACCACAATTAATTGTTGTTTGTGGTTGATGGGCCGCTACAACTGAGGCTGTGAGGATTTGTTGTAGTTGGAGGAAGTGGTTGATACGTATGTGTGTTTTGTGTGTGTGTGTGTAAATACCCCTTTTTATGCTTTTGGCTCTTTGGTTTCTGTTTGACCTTTCTCAAAAGCAACCACCACGGGTGGATGCCTTTCCTCCTGT
>PGFW01016055.1:0-10665 GCA_003123925.1 Haematobia irritans | reverse complement strand
TTATTTCATTTTGTTTTCCATTCGACCGTTTTCATTATTTTTAGATTCTTCAGTTATTTTATTTTATTTTTGATTATATCGATTATTTTACATTACTTTTTATAAGCCAGGAAAAAAATTGTATTTTAGACATGTAAAAAATTCTCTATCGGAATTAGAAAGGATATGTTGCGAAATTTAGTAGAAATTGAAATGTGATCAATATTTCAATTACACGAATTAAAATTTTAAAAACTTAAAGTTTGCTTTCTAAGTTTTTTTTTTGGTTAAACGATAAAGAAAAACCTAACGTTATGTATAAGGTAGTATACAAAAGAAAAATTCAACAATTTAACTTAATTTAATAAGAGCGCTGAACAAATGTGTATGAAATATTTATATTAGAAATTGTCATGAAGAAATAACTTGTCCCAAATTTTAAGCCAGTTATATCTACACCTAGGTTAGGTATAGTGGCAGCTCGTTAATCCAGGCTTACTTAGACTATTCAGTCCATTGAGGTACCACAGTGGTGAACTTCTCTCCCACTGAGTGCTGCCCGGTTCCATGTTGAGCTTAATGACAAGGGACCTCCCTTTTATAGCCTAGTCCGAACAACGTTTCACCTTACGGTGAAATCACAGAGNAGCAAATACCCAAGTCCCTAACCGAAAAATTTTGTACCCATTTACGAAAAAAATCCCCGATTTGGGGGAAAATCGCCAATACTGGCAACACTGGTGTAGGCGTCCACTTCTGTGAGGTTTCACTATATCACATTTCTATGGATGCAATTTTTAAGTTAGCCTTTGTTATCTCCACAACAAATTTGCGGAAGATGGAACAAAATTACAAAACTCTCATGAGTAGCCAACGGACAGACAGAAGAAACTCTACTGTTCTCACATTACATGTAGATCAAAATTATTTTACGTTACCTTGAGCACGAAGTGGTTATGAGTATGAAAGTTCCTTGAAATTTTAATATTGAAGTCGAAGCTTAATTACATATGAGTTTCAGCGTAAAATTATGTTGAAAGAAATTTAAAATTTCAATGTCTTCAGCTACACACAAAAAATTTTTTTCTGATTCAATCACTAAATTAATTGATCCAATTAATAATTGAAATGTCTTCAATCACAGAAATGATAGTATCAATTAACAAATTAATTGAAGGTCAATTAAAAAGTTAATTGATCAATTAAAAAATTAATTGATACTATTATTTTTGTGATTGATTTTTATTTCAATTAAAAAATTTGTTGAATCAATTAAATTTTAAATTGAATATTTTTTAAAACTCAATTAAAATTTTAATTGGAAAATTTTTCGTGAAATTTTGTTGTGTGTACTTTAGAACTTTAGGCTTCCTAAACTGTTTCTTTAATAAAGACTTTAAAACAAAAGTATTCGGAAATCTTTATCTTTGAATTTGAAAATTTAACTTTCATTATGTTGCATAGACTATTATTAAGTAAAAAATCTTATTAGTAAAAACCAGATCTTTGCAATTTTGCAATGTTGGGATTTGTATGACTTCAAATCAGGATAAATGAAAAAGTTGGTTTAGTATTTTTTTCAAAAGAAAATCCAAATATAGTCGTGGGTTTTTTTGGTAATAGTTTTTGGCGTACAAATTTTAATTGTGAAATTTTTGCACTTTATTAATTAGCATTTTCATTTATTATTAACATTTTCACTTCAAGTCATAAGTGAATAGTGCCGACGCTAAAATGCCCATGGATCTCATTAAAAAAAATGGAATCAGCATTTCTTTAAAAATTAAAATTAAATTGAAATAATGATTCATGGTATAAAATGATATTGTTTAATTGTAATAAATTGTTCAAACTTTAACATGGTCATTCAACTTTAAAATATCAATATAAAAATATGTCTATAAAAGCTGTTTCAAAATTTCTACATTTTTTTATAATATGTTCTAGAGAACTTAAAAACTAGTATAAATATTTATATTTTCCCATACAAAGTAAAAACCAATACACTATAATACAATAATGGTATTTATATTTACATTTTCGTTTACTCAAAAGGGCGCCTTTGTCTTTCTGAATTTTTTTTCTTTTGTTTAACAAATTTTAATTTAACACTTGAATTTCATTTGGATTTTTTTAATTTTGTCACAAATTCAATCTCTCGATGTTGTGTGTAAAATTTTTCTTAAAATTTTAATTCTCTGAAATGTGTTTCAACTTCGCTTTCTTTCTTCCAAAGAAGTATTTGCACTAATAATTTTATAAGATTTTTTTTTTATTATTTTTGTTTTCCCAAAAATAGAATTAATATGCTATTAAGAGTTCTCTCTGTTTTCTTATTATGAAGAAGATTAAAGTGTATTATTTTCCTGGTAACGTTTATCACGAGTATCCTGTGCAGACTGATTCGAATTTGGCTGAAAACGTGGCTTTTACGTGAAGTGAATTTGAACAGAGCAGCGGCATATAGCCAAAGAAATACAAATGCGGGTGTATATTTGAGTGTGAGTATGTGTGCAAGAAATCAAGCAAAGCATTCGTAAGATGTACGATGAAACAACGAAGTAAGATATAATGCGCAAAATATAACTAACCATGGGCTATAGAGCAGCAGAAAATTTTCCTTTCATAGTGAGTATCAATGAAATTGTTTTTCAGATGTAAACATCAAGTCTAACATAGAAAGTAGAGAGTAAGCAAAAGAGAGCCAACATTAATGGACAAAATTTCCCAAAACATTGGAATAAAAGCATGCGACTTGTATATGCGTTTTATAAAGCAACATGTTGGAGAGAAAATATCCCCTTAATACAAATACTCACTCCCATCGATATTCGTAGATAACACGAAAATGTTGCATCGGGACCATAGACCGGGCAAAAGCCGGGTTGACGATGTAACATTAATTGTATCAACATGTGTATAAGTTTATGTAAATGTTTTTAATTAAAATGTTGCCATAACTAAGAGATAATGTATGGCAACATATAGAGACTCCAACAGCGCCTATAATGTTTGTTGTTTAATTTAGTTAGCAAAACACATTCAGCCTAATAGCCATTACGGCAAATCTCTCCTCAAAGCTGAAAATGCTTAACCACAATTCCCAATGGTAATTATTGTTTGTTGCAGACCGACCCCTTACTTGCACAACACATTGATATGTAAAACCAAAAACCACATTGCTACACATCCATCCTTTACGTTTACCCCTTTTTTAGGGGATCAAGACCCAAGGGTCAATCTTTTTGTTTGCTAATGTAGGGCTGTTTATTATTTAAACCACAATTAATTGTTGTTGTGGTTGATGGTGCGCTACAACTGAGCTGTGAGGATTTGTTGTGTTGGAGGAAGTGTTGATACGTATGTGTGTGTAAATACCCTTTTATGCCTTTTGGCTCTTTGGTTTCTGTTGACTTTCCTCAAAACGCCAACCACCACGGATGGATGCTTCCTCTTGTCTGTCTGTCTGTGTGTAATCTATTGTGGGTGCTTGCTTATCTTTTTCGTTGGTAAACTTCAACAAAGTTTCTGTCCTTCGTGGTTTTTGTGTGAAGATTTATGCATGTAATTCTATTCTTAATTACTGAAATTTGTATAGCAATGCGACATATATCTCTATTTATTTAAGACCTCCCACCAATTTAATTGGATTAAAAGTGTTGGATTGCTATACGAATATAGAGTGTATTCAGTCATTGTAAAAAAATGTTGTTTCCCAAAATATCCCTTATAGATATTTGGGAGTAATTAAAATTTATATGTTATATTTGTGGGTTAGTTTTACCAAAGTCAGAGTCATTAGAGGTGTCCGCTATCTGGATCAATAAAATTAAAATTAGGATACAGTTCTCATTTATCGAGTTTTGATTTTATTTTTGCTATATATTAATAAAGCAATTCACGTACGTACGTCAACAAATCCAAATTATTACATATACTTCAAAGTAAAAAAATGTTTTCTTAATTCCAAAAACTACCAAATATGCAAAATCCTTCAAAATAAGTGTAAGCTTATATTTGAAGCGTTTTTGTCTTAAATCTAAGACACAGTATTTAAATTAAATTATTAAATTGAAAATGCTTTCTTTACTTTAAGGAATTTCCATTACTTCAAAGAACCACGACTTTAACGGAGGGATGCAAATTTCCGAGATGTGTTTCCTAAAATTAATTAAACAAATTTTCGAAGAAAAAAATTATTAAGTTTCTTTTAATTAAAAATTAACTATTTTAAAGAAATTTGTCGTTAACATTTTGTAGATTACGTGTCCTAAATTGTTGGTTGTTTTCAGCTTATATTCCACATTGAACTAAATTTGTGTAGCGTTCTCAGAATAATCTTTTAAAAAAGAGAAGCATCAAATTTGCCAAAAGCGATGAACATCTTGAAATCGGAGTACGAGGGCCGTTTTGGAAACTTCTTAGGCTATCAATGAAAAAGAAGGGAGCCACCGTGGTGCAATGCAATGTCCGCCACGACCTTGTGTATGCATGTCCGCCTTGCAATACACAAGGTCGTGGGTCCGATTCCTGCTACGACCGAACACCAAAAAGTTTTTCAGCGGTGATTTATCCCACCCCAGTAATGCTGGTGACATTTCTTCTCTAAGTGGTTTCACTGGAATGTGTAACGCCGTTCGGACTCGGCTATAAAAAGGAGGTCCCTTGTCATTGAGCTTAACATGGAATCGGGCAGCACTCAGTGATAAGAGAGAAGTTCAACACTGTGGTATCACAATGGACTGAATAGTTTAAGTGAGCCTGATACATCGGGCTGCCACATAACCTAACCTAACCATCAATGAAAAAGAATAGTTAGTTTTTTCAAAAATATTTTATTTGTCAATATAATCTCCAGATTAAAATAGTTTTCCTCAAGGGTCTTCAAAATAATGGTTTACAACTGTAATTGCATCTTCATTTGAAGTAAAACGCTTGCCAGCCAAAAATTTTTTTTATTTGGGAACAAGTAAAAAGTCACTGGGAGCTAAATCAGAAGAATAGGGTGGGTGGTCAAGGCAACTCGTAAACTTTAATTGTTGAATTTTAGCCGATTGTTTAAAACAAAAAATTATTTTTTGTGTTGTAAGCCAGGACGCTTTTTCTCGAATTTGTACATTTAATTGATCCAGAATTTATTGTTTTACCCTTTTGCAGATAGTCAATCAATAAAATACCTTTGAAGTCCCAAAAAAACCGTTGCCATAGCCTTACCAGCCGATTGAATTGTTTTTGCCTTCTTTGGAGCACTTCCTCCAGCTTCAGTCCATTGTTTGGATTGTTCTTTTGTCTCTGGAGTATAGTGGTGGATCCATGTCTCATCAACAGTTATGAAACGACGCTTAAAATCCATTTTATTTCGCTTAAAACGATCCAAACAAGCTTGAGAAATGTTCATTCTTATGCGTTTTTGATCGACTGTTAACAAATGCGGCACCCATCTTGCAGAAAGCTTTTTCATCTGTAGTTTTTCATGCAAAATTAAATGGACTCGATCATGCCCATGATATTAGCAATTTCACGCACTTTTATTCGCCTACAATTTCTGTTCTTGTTGCTGTTTTTGGACGTCCACTACGTGGTTCATCTTCAATGCTTGTACGACCACGTTTAAATTCAGCAACCCAATTTTTTACTGTTGCATATGAAGGAGGCACTTTCTCCTAACACATTCACCATATCATTATGAATTTCTTGTCCCGATAAACCTTTTTTATGTAAATATTTAATGACAGCACGCATTTCTAATTTTTCCATTGTAAAAAATTGCGGATGCATCTTTTTTGAGCATCTGTTTCTTTATGAAGGAGTTGCCAGATCGAACCAAAATTTAACAAGTGTTCATAACAGAGATGGAAGTTTCCAAAACACTTAACTTTTTTCTGTTTATACCACGCTTTTTGTGCTAGGCTAAGAAGTTTCCGAACTGCCCTCGTAAGCATTTTTTTCATACCAATATTTTTTTTTTAATAAGTAATTTATAACAAAATATTTTGTGCAATATATGTATTTAATGTTTAAATATGTTGGCTTAAATATGAAGACAACCATGTTGCTTAAATATGAAAATCAGACGGTGCATATATACATATGGGAGTAAAATCCAAATATGAAACGTTATTTCAGTAATACAGGGGGTAGATAAGAAAACTTCTTAAAATTCTTAAAAAATATATCCCCAAAGGTGATATTACACAAACGTTTTAGGAAACCATTTAATCTGATCTGCTTCAGCGACGGGCTTGATGTGGAAAAAAATTAATTTTTGAAGAAAAAAAAATAAAATAACTTAACCATCAACAAAAGTTTGTTATAAAATAATGACTAGATCGATAAATTGTTTTTTGTTTTGTGTTTGTTTTGACAAGTTCATAATTTATAGAAAGCTAAAATTATTTTCTAACATTTCTATTAAATCATTTATATTTGCCGACAAGAACATCAAACACATAATTCTAGCCATGCAAGACGAACAAGTTCGATACCAGTACAGGAAAATAGGGTCCTTACTTTTATTGTACCTTTGGGGTTTTCCAGGTGAATGCCACTCTACCTCATTATTAAACAAGAGATTCACTAACAAATTGCAAAACCAGACAAAAAAGCGTTTAAAGCCAAATAAAGCCACTTGTTGCCAAACAAGGGAACAAGAACGACATACTCTTTGGAATTAATCTACAGATTCACATACAGACATAGAACCCACTAACATTGTTAACAACAGACATTTATGGTTTTTAGCATAGAATAATAATTCATGTTTTGGTCATGTTGTAAAACTCACTTCCTCTCTGTAGAGCTCATGCAGATATATCCATACACACACACAGAGACTCATAAGCAGTTCAAGGCAAACAAAGGCCAAACAAATTTAATATAGAGGCCAAACTTATAACACAACTCTCGTTCTCCCACCATCTTTTAAGAACGTTGAGTGTTCTCATTGAAAGGCGAGGCTAGTAGTTTACACACACACACACACCCTCATACATGAACCAAACTCAAATTTCCACAACGTGAATGTGTTTTCTGTTGTTGTTGGTCTGCTTGTTTATGATTATTATTGTTATTGTTGGCATTAGTATTCTGTACAGTTTACTGGAATGTGCGAGTAAATGCATCAATGATAATTTGTGTATGTGTGTGTGCGTGTATATAATTATGAATACAATTGGACTCAGACAAAAAGACGTTTATGACTTGTACTCGTTGTTGATTCAACAAAACACAAAAGCAACATCTCATTAAATTGAACTACATTACAAGAATGAAGAAAGCGCCAAAATGAAAATAAGAGTCTGTTTATTGTTATTACATTGCCAAAATATTTGCTGCAAATGAAAACATTAATTGCTTTTTTTCAATAGAGCTATAAAGGACGATTTTATTACAGAGGACTACTGGAATATCAAAAACATCATAAACAAGATGATGACAATGTAGAGAACTGCTGTAAAGGTATCACATCTATCCACAAAGGTGTCCCATTCTATATCTTGGAGTTGAACTTTTTATGGATAATAATTTGATAAATTACAATGTAAGAGATGTGAATGCATGTTGAACGATTAACATCATTGTCAGCAGTTTGAATAGCCATGGGGGAATTGACATTTATTACTGTACGTTTATTTTCATCATAGCTGTCATCTTTATTGTTGGCTTAGTTTTTTGTTTTGTTTTTTGTTCAACAAATATACAAACAAACAATTAATCATAAAATGCTCGTAATCGAAGCGGCAAGTCTGTTGCTGCCTGTTAACATTTAGGACCGGAAACCGGATTTTGTTTTTGTAATAACTTCCTTTTAGCATTTATGGGCATATCATTTTGGCGTAATAAATGATTTATATAGCTTAGGTTACTTTGAACATAATTGATAGGAAAGCATAGAACCATTTTTATTCCTCCTCAATGATAATAAACATTCGCAACACTTCACAAAGAAGAGAAAATATTACATCATTAGAATGAATTTAATTTCAAATGGTTCCAATTACTTGGAATATTGTTTTTGTGAGATAATTCCTTGTGACAATTGTTATATATTCTTCGTTATTGCCATAATAGAAAATTTAAGCGGTCCAGTTATGAGAGAAAATATTTCTCCGTATTGTTTAAATCAAAATATGCATTGGTTATTCAACTAAATAGTATTCCTAGCGCGATAGTGTATATTCAGAGCTGTGGATTTTTTGATAATAATCGTAAATTTCCAACAAAGTATTGGCTCTCTTTGATACCATTAAGTCTTTTCATAATGATGGCTGTATTGATTCCCCCATTCTACCCTCCATAATATACCTAACATATTTACAAAAAGTTTGGAAACCAGGCCTAAGGCTATCATCCTTTAAATGTTAGATATCGTATATATAGCATCCAAAACATAATGCAAAGAAAAAATAGAAGAAAATGAATCCAGCGTTTGCTGTGCCATTTTCACAAAATATACTCTTTACCATAATGGCTCTTTTCCGTTCCATAACATTTCATTGGCTTATTGCCAATTCTCGCAATTGAAGCCATCCAATATTGTGGCATGAATGCAAGAAAAATATCTTTGTCTCTTCTCTACGAAAGGATATATAAGGCAATTTGAAATGTATTTTAGGGCTAAGTGATCGGTTTGGTCGTTATTAAAGTATGTTCTTTTGTTTTCAACGAAATCTTCATTAATTCTGAAATATTTCCATAGAACAAAGAATTTGACTAATGTACACACCAGGATTCGAAAGTGTAACACATACATACATACATTGGATTTCATCAATTCTATATATGTGAAAGAATATCCCAAAGCTTTTGATTGTTATAGCTTTTATTTGCTCGTGAATACTTTTACAAGCTCATATCTTCAATTGCATCTTCTTTCACAACATAAACCATGCAGTTCATATCTCTAAATTGTGGGCCAACCCCACCCCACATACTTAATTTGATCACGTTCGTTTGCAAGACACAATTTGGGTTTCAAAAACACATCTTCCCTCATTGTGGAGAATGATAATGAAGCCATTTCATTTCTTTCATTCTATTCGAAACATTGAAGGCAACTTTCATTTTGTTTTGCCATGGAGTGTTGGTATGTGATTTACAAACATTTTCTTTAAATTGGGGCCAAGCAAATAAAGGAAACTTTAAGCGTAACAATGAATACAAATATGGAAGAGCTATATAACAGAGTATAAATGAAAAGAAATTTTTAAAGCAAATGCTAGAATTAAAGGAAATTCTGATTTAAAAGAAAAATTAAAACAAACATGTTGATACTCGTTTTCTTATATATAAAAAGAAAAGATTAATAAAGGAAGTGACGGCAGTTATCAAAATAATATAAGCCTAATTTTGTAAAATTAAATTTCTATTGGAACTTATATGAAAAACTGCAACTATGAAAAATTGGAAGAATTAACTTCCAATTCCAAAAATTATAAACTTAAAAATTTCATATATAAAAATTTTCTATTAAAAACTTTATTTATGAAATTTTTCTATAAAAAAACTTAATTTAAGAAATTTTTCTATGACAAACTTAATTTATAAAATGTTTCTATGAAAATCTTCATATATGAATAGTTTCTATGAAAAGTTTCATTTATGCAATTTTTCTGTGAAAAACTTCAATTATGCAATTGTTCTTTGAAAAACTTCATTGTGTGCAATTTTTCTATGAAACACATTAATTTATGAAATTTTTCTATGAAGAACTTCTTATAAAAAAATTTGTATAAAAAACTTCATTATAGAAATTTTCTATGAAAAACTGCATTTATGAAAAATGTATGTGAAAACTTTTTTATATAAATAAATATTCTATAAATTACTTCATATATAAAAATTTTCTATAAAAAACGTTATTTATTAAATTTTTCTATAAAAAAAAAAACACTTAATTTATGAAAGTTTTCTATGACAAACTTAATTTATGAAATGTTTCTATGAAAATCTTCTTATACAAAAATTTATGAAAAATTTCTATAAAAAACTTTTTTATATAAATAATTCCGTCTATGCAATTTTTCTATAAATTACTTCATATATAAAAAGTTTTCTATGAAAAACTCCTTATATAAAAATATTTTTCTATGAAAAACTTCATTTATGAAAAGTTTTTATAAACTGTTTCACATATGAAAATTTTCTATAAAAACTTCATTTATGAAATTTTTCTATAATTTATAAAATTTATCCATGAAAAACTTCGTTTATGAAAATTTTCTATGAAAAACTTCATATATGAATAGAATAGTTTCTATGAAAAGTTTCCATCTAGACAGATTGTCTTATGAGAAACTTCATTTGTGCAATTTTTCTATGAAGAAACATAATTTATGAAATTTCATGAGATTTCTATATAACAAAATTTATAATGCATGTTATAAAAGCTTATTATGAAAAACTTTTTATATAAATATAATTTTCTATGCAATTTTCATAAGAATACCTTCATAATATAGAGAGAATTTTCTATAAAAAACTTCTCATTTTAAATGAAAAGATTCTTATAAAAACTTCTTATATAAAAAAGTTTTTCTTGAAAATCTTGTCATTGTATGAAAATTTTATAACAGTTTCATGTATGAAAAGTTTTCTATCAAAAACTTCATTTATGAATTTTTGCTATGAAAATGTAATTTATAAAATTTCTTCTATGGAAGAAACTTCATTTTATGAAATTTTCTA
>PGFW01016052.1:28723-44393 GCA_003123925.1 Haematobia irritans | reverse complement strand
TTTCAATGCCCTTTAAAAGGCCCCAAAATTAACTTTTCAAAGGATAATGTCTTTCTATAGGTGATTGTATTTCGAAGATTATTTCCATTGTATAGCCAAGGTGGTTCTTAAGAAGGAATGATTTTTTTTCTTTGTCCTAACACAACGTGGTATGCTTGACTGGCGTGTTGTTTTATTTTTATTTATTCAAGTATTTAGAATTTTATGATCTTTTTATGTGTTTTTTTGTTTTTGTTTTTTTTTTCTATGCTCCTTTTTTATTCCTTATTCGCTTCGCTTCATTTTATTATTATTTATTTGTTGAGGATTACGATTTGCTGTGAACACGAATGTGCTCTTTAGTCATTCATTTCCTTTTGCTTTATTAAGAGGATATTCCTATGGATAGAGCTAAAGACACAATGAGGGCTTTTGAGGGTAGTACATCATGTGTAGGTGGTTGAAAACATCAAAAAACACAAAGCTAAATATTATGTTAATATTCCCTATACAAAAATATAAAAGGAATTTGTACATGGAGAAAAAAATATGGAATGTAACAAATGGGAAGAGCAAAGTTGAAATTAATTAGAATTTAGAGCAATTATGTTTGCAAAATAACTGCAGTAAATAAACCACTTCCGATCCTTAGAAGCTATGGTAGATATTAGCTTTGGAATTTTATTTTAAATCTCCCAAGGTTAGGTATAGTGACAGTCCGATATTTTAGACTCACTTCGACTATCCAGTAGAGGTGTGCACGTGAGTTATATTTTGCTCACACACACTCACGACGGAGAAATCATATTCACGCACGATATTATTTGGTAGGACTCACACTCACGAAAAGAAACTTAGTACTCACGCACGAAAAACTTTTAAATGTCGTGACTCACGAAAATGTTCGTGACTCACGAAAATAATTTATGGAGAATTTACCTATAGGAAGCTGACTTGAAAATCATGAGTATGTAAAATCGATTGCGTTATAAAACTTTACCACCCTGATGTCACTAAAATTAATAAATGACAATAAAATTAGTAAGCGGGATTATTTTCCTTTGAGCGTGTTTTTCCGAAATTGCTTTACTTCACGCACACTCACGAAGATTTATTTTCGTGACTCACGCTCAACTACGACATTTGGTTTAGCCCATCACACTCACGCCGTTCCGTAGTCAACGGGGTGAGTCAACGACAATTCGTGTAATAATATAGCCTTATGATCAACCGCAATAAGCCTCCAGAAACCAATGTCTTAAGAACACAATCCAATTCTTCATACCCTTATGTATTTCTATCAAGATCTCAAAATGTCTGGCGACAAATATAATTAATAGAGCTTATCTGGATAATCACTAATTATAATAATTATATCTATAGGTCACAGCATTGATAATTCAAAAATAACAATGCATCACTTCTATCTCTCAACGAATCTCTATCTACGGGCCCGCAAACAGAGGATTTCGAGGAGTTTTATATTTTCAGCCTCTTTATAATATACATTCTCTCTATCATACTTAAAAATTAATTATTTACCAATTCGTTTGTTACTGATTATCACTATTTAATATCTAAATTTCTTACTATAGCAGTATAAATATAATTCTTTAATTATATTATGTTAAATCCGTTGTTATGTTATATATGTAATACAAATTATTCAAAAGATATGTTTTTAAAGATCCATCTGACAATTAACGAAGTAATTGAGGCCAATAAAGGTGTACATAATTGGGTTTGATTAGCTCGAAATCAACCATGTGTGGAGGGTGTAGAGATGTCGCGTGGGCAACCTACAACCTAAGCACCTATTATTCATAATTATTTGGCAATTTTCTACTATGCATAATTATAGTATCTCTATTCTCCGTGTCCTATTAAATCTCAAGCGTATCTACCTAACTTCTTTTCTGATCGGCCGATCTCATATCTCATTTACCGAAGAAAAGAAGCGTCCCCAGGACTGAGCACGGCCGAAGCAATAAAGGATAGCACATTCTTCCGGATTTGAGACCGTATAGGAGGATGAACGTTACAACTATCCAGTAAACCACAACAAATTTCTATAGAAATAAAATTTTGACAAATTTCTATAGAAAAAATTTTGACAAAATTTTCTATAGAAATAAAATTTTGGAAAAATTTCTATAGAAATAAAATTTTGACCTTTCCATAAATTTTATTCTATAGAAATAAAATTTTGACAAATTTTCTATAGAAATAAATTTTGACAAAATTTTTATAGAAATAAAATTTTGACAAAAATTTTCTATAGATAATAATAACTTTTATGTCAATTTCTACTAGAAATAAAATATTTGCGACAATTAATAGTTTTCATAGAAATAAAATTTTGACAAATTTTTCTATAGAAATAAAATTTTGATCTAAAATTTTTCTATCAAAAAAAAATTTTGAAAAATTTTTTAGATAATAAATTTTGACAAATTTCTATAGAAATTAAATTTGTCAAAATTCTATATTTCTAAATAAAATTTGCTGACAACAATTTCTATGATATGAGAATATTTGTCAAAATTTTATTTCTATAGAAAATTTTGTAACAATTTTATTTCTAGCTCGAAAATTTGTCAAAATTTTATTTTCTGAAAATTTGTTCCATAATTTTATTTCTTATTAGAAAATTTTGTCAAAAATTTCTATTATCTATAGAAATTTTGTCAAAATTTTATTTCTATAGAAGATAATTTTGTCAAAATCTCTTTATTTCTATAGAAAATTTGTCAAAATTTTATTTCTTCAAAATATTGTCTCAAAATTTTATTTCCAATAGAAATGTTTGTCAAAATTTTATATCTATAGAAATTTTGTCAAAAATTTTATTTCTATAGAAAATTTTGTCAAATTTTATTTCTATAGAAAATTTTGTCAAAAATTTCTATAGAAATTAAAAAATGTTTGAAAATTTTCTATAGAAAATAAATTTTGACAAAATTTCTAAAATAATAATGTGAAAACATTTCTTTAGAAATAAATTTTGACAAATTTTCTGTAGAAATAAAATTTGATATTTTGCTTTTGAACAATAAAATATAAAAAAAATAAATTTTAAGAATTACATTTGAGATATTTACTTTGTTGTATTACATATCAGCCACTATATATCAATAAATTCATCCTGTTCTTCGTTTTCAGGAAATATCCTTGTCCTTTTTCAGATCACTATGACATCTCCTCGTATTGCCACTGCTGTAATTGCTGCCAATTGACCAAAATATCGCAAGGCAATATATGCAATATGACATTATGGGCATCATATTTTAAATATATTCAAGATTTTTTGTTTCCAATCCGCTTCTTATTATTATTGAAAAATAAATATAATATGGCCTTATGGGTTTTATTTTAAATTTGAGGAAATAAGTTTTGTAAAAACCCACTGAATTTCTTTCACTGTGAGTCTATGTATGGTCTATACAACTACAACTGGACAGACAAAAAGGACGGACGACTATCATTTAAAGCCATATAATTACATCTGTACATACCGAAAGATACAAATTGTAGAAGGTTAATTCAGTGTAATTGTATTAAAAGGCAGGTTTACACAATTCACACGAAACCTTAAGGTGTTAAGTGCTGTCAGAGAAAGAGAGAGAGAGTGGCATACATGCACACTCTAACAGACATCTACAAGTGCCCTTTATAAGGAATAATGAAATGAAAAGATACTAACCACCCACCCCTCATCAAAAAGAAAAGAGGAGATCTTGCCCGGCAAATTCCCTCCTTTTTTCGGCCTTCCTTCCCCCCCTTTTTTTTGGTTTTTTTTAAAAAAAAATAAAATTAGTAATATGTACCAAGTCGTCCCAACCTTTCTATCTGTCAAGTCCCGCCATTCCTGGCTTGAAACTGTCCCTACGTCCTTGCTTCCGTCTGTTCGTCCTTCTTTCTCTCGTCCCTGTCCGTACGTCTTTCAGTCTGTTGCCGGCCCGTCGGTCTCTCTGTTTTCCCGTCACGTTATTCTGGCCTTCTAAAATCTATTTCCTTATGTTGTTGTAACAGTTTTTAATGTAGTTTCATCCCATTTTTTTCCTATGCTTGTGTAGTTTCAGCCTGGTAGCCATATCAACCCAGCAAAAACTGGGTAAAGCACTAGTTGATTCTTTCCAGTAATACCGGTAATCAAAAAGTTACTATTGTAAGTTATTACTCTGGGATTTAAAAATAATAACTTACCGTGGTGAAGGCAAGAAAGTGATTCTTTCTATTTAATACCGGTAATCAAAAATCATATCTCGAATTCCGGGTTTCGGGCTCTACAGTATGCAACCGTTAATAGCAGCGATAATAATGCCAAATTATATTTAAGAAAAAATTGCCAATAAAATAATCTCTGTTTTCCTAAAGTTGTTTAATAGTACATAATTTATATATTACAAAATAGTATCATTGAATAGAATCCATGTCGAGGAGCGTGGTATATTGGATTGGATTACAAAACAACAGGGGTGAGCTCGCAGTTTTTGGGTATCTTTATGGTAAAGATATTATTTTCGAAGAGCTGGTATGCTTGCGAAGAAGTACTTATTTTTCGACTGCTGGTATGCTTGCACGGAAGCACTTTCCTCCAATGTCATGCCCGTGTAAAAGTATTACTACTGATATATGTACAAGGAAGTTGTTACCATTTTGGCGCAGGCATACTTGTACTCATACCTGGTAATAGGAGTTTTTGCTGGGAAGGAACCTGCGACAAGGATGGGGTATGTCCAGAGAGACTGGTAGTGAGACGGGTGCCTTAGTGGCACAAAAAGATGACGAGGTCATGTGGCCCTTGATACAGATGGGACACACGGTCAGCTACGGCTACTATCAATCACTGATAATATTGAATTGAGGCCGGCTGCACCTTGCCTGATCTTATTGGCCAAAACTACCCTTGGGTCTTTGCCGTGGGAGGTCTTCTCCTCCGGGTGCTAGTGGTCGACGGTCGGACTCCACGAGACAGATTAACCTTGTAGCTTTCTTCACCGCTTCAGCTACAGTATCCTCATATGTTAAATCATGTTCGACCCGTCCTGGTTAATGCTGCCTGATCTAGAGGCTTCTTTTGTAACGCTGGATCTCGGCTCTAGAAAGTGAAGATCAACCTTACATTCCTGGGTGAAGGTTGTGCTACTCCATCAAGTTGGTGATTCCGGTATGACAACGTTCGATGACACCCAAGAGGTACTGCTTTGACAACATGTAATTCTGTCGCCGCACTGGAATGATCTTGGTCTCCCGCATAAAGGTTGATCCAGGGGTGTACTTCGGAGACCATCATGTTGCGATTCTAAGGGCATCGTTTCTTGTATTTATTCCACTGCGTAATCGCTCCGTTTGAGGTGTTTTACACTGGCGCTGCATAGTTTAACCACCTGACCGCCAATTGCCCTTTATGTAATTTAACAGGGTTCTTTGTCCGCTACCCCAAGTGCTGCCGACAAGCGACTTGAGGACCCTTGCTTCTACCGGGAGCTTAATCACAAATTGCAGTGGCATGGCCGGACGCCTTAAAAAGGCGGACGAATGTGACCCCAAGAATTCTTGGGGTAATTTGGTTGTCGGAAATTGTTCGCCATCGACTCTGACATCCAATCTGCTTGCTTACTTCCGCCGTCCATGTAGGAATATATGGCTGAGGATTTGGTGGAGAATATCCCTCAAATTTCTTGCAGTGAAGATAACTGGTAAGATCAGCAAAGGTAGACAGTGCAATCGTCCCGCAAATGTCAAATCAACAGATGGGCCCGATGCCATGTATTGGCAATCGTCCGCGTAAGACACAATCTGCCGCCGTCACGAAGGGTGGAATCGAGACAGGTAGAGGTTAAAGAGTGTCGGAGAATATCACCCCGCCCTGGGGGAACTCACCTGTTTAAACTCTACGGGTTTTTGACTTCTTGTCCTGAATTCCACGTACGACTTGGCGTCACCACATATAATTCAGAACACAACGTTTTGTTCTGCCGGTAGGGACGTATTCTCGATATCCTCGAATAATGTGGCGTGTTGAACACCGTATCGAACGCTTTCGATAGGTCCAGTGCCACGGGACCGTCCGTGTGACACGGCTTGGGCTATTAAGTCCTCTATTTGATAATTGTCCGAAAAGTGCATGTAAGGCATGCATCCTATTTCATCTATTCGTCTTACACCCTTGGTCTTTCCTCCTTAACCGTTTTGTCCGTCTTCATTCTGGCTTTCTGTCCATCCGTCATTCTGGCTATCTAAACAGGACAGACCGTCACGTCCGTTCATCTTTCAGTCTGTCTACCCGTCCTTCATGATTCTGGCCGTCTGTCCGTCTATTCCTTTCTATTTATCTGTCTGTTCGTCCTCTTCTGCCCAATGCCATCCATGTCTTCTTTCATTCCGCTACTCTCCTTTCTCTCCGATCGGTCTTTCTCTTTGCCCTTCTGTCTTCTTCCCCCTTAAGAAGACATTTCCATTTTTATGGAAATGATCCTCCCCATTTCGTTTCTCTTCTAATCTCTCTACTTTAAGCATTCCCATAAACGGAAGGATATAGCTTAAATAAGGTATTCTCCCCTCAAAACAATAATTCTGGCCAAGCCACTGTCTTAATTCGCATACATATATAGTGTAAACACTCTTACTTAATGAAAGGATTTTTTTTTTTTCAAGTGGTGGTTTGTGTTGTACGACAATATAATTTCGTCATAGTCACCATTAGATTCCTTAGTCTGGGCATTAAGCCCGTCATTCTGTCTGTCTGTAAGTTATTGGTCCTTCTTTTGTCTCCTATCCGTCCGTTAGTCCTCAACACTCTCTCTCTCTCTCTCATCTTCCACTGTCTTCCTTAAACGGTGTTATAAACCTAAACGGTTGGATGTATAACAAAATTAAAGCACACGTTTTGAAGGTGGAGAATACACAGCACAACACAACATTGTATGTAGCAGTTGGGAGGTGGTACTGTAATGTAAAGTACCGGAAAATTTTTGTGAATAATAGGAAGGAATACGATACGATCTGGGAGGAAATTGAAATACACCCTCCAGTATATTGTAAAGAAATAAGCACACGAAGGCAGAGAGTAGTACTGACAAGTACTATGCCATGCCTCCTTACCATCTTTTAATAAAAAAAACGAAGAAAAAAAACCTCCCAACCGTCAATATCAATTCCACTTTCATTTCCCTTCAGAGACCAAAAAGGCAATACAAATGTGCAATAGAAATACAATAAAAGGAAATGTTGGAAATGAGATGAGGAAGTTTTGGAATGAGTGTGGAATCGTTGTCCTGTGCTTACAACGTCTGTTGTTCTTTGGATTTAAAAAATGTTGTGGGTGCAATAAGCATCAACTCAATGAGTTTTTTTTTATGTACTGTCGTTTTTTTCTTCTACTTTCCTTTTTAAATACTTTCACATCCTCTATTATAGAATAAGTTTTTTTTTTTGGGACGCTATAAAAAGAAGACACATTGGGTAGAAAATTCGAAATTTTGGGAAAGTTGGATTTTTTGGTATCTATGTTAAGTTTAATATCAAGATTGGTACGAAAGAGTACGAATCTTTTATGTACACTATTTAATATAAATGGTGAGCTTATTTATTATCCTCCCAAAGCTAGTGTTTATTAGGTATCATGGAAAAATTCCAGATTAGTCAAAAAACGTTGAGAAGACTTCAGAATCTGCGATTTTTATTTTTTTTTTTAAGTCAGCAAAAAACGGCCTACCGACGGAGGATAAAGTGGACAAAAGTCAAGATCTATTTCGGCAGACCCGGGAAGACTGTTAGATAATAAGACGTGCTCCTGTAGTTAATGCTTCAGCGTTTGGAATCGTTGTAACAACAAAAACAACCGTGAAACCATTTAAGGCCGCAGTTTAAGCCTGTCTGTCTGTCGGTCCGGCCGTTTTCTGTTTGTCTGTCCGTTCGCTTTTCTGTATATCCTGCATGATATTTTGAGCATAACAATGCTTTCGACTTGAACACTTTAGCGCTTGATCACTCCGTACAACAAAAACAACCCAGAAACCATTTAAGCCTATCTGTCCATCTGTCCATCCGTCCGTTATCCTCCTTTATCTGTCGTCCGCTTTTCGGCTGTCTACCCGTTTTCCTGTTTGTCACTCTCTTTATCTTGTCCCTACGTCTGATCCGTTCTTGTCTTCCTTTCTGTCTATCCGCCCCATCATATTTTTGGGGGGGAAAGACCAGAAAGGGCCGTGAGATAAGCTGAGGCAGTGGATTCATATCCTGTACTATATTTTCAGTAAAAGAAAGCTTGCAACCATGAGACCATATAAGGACACTGTTTAAGCCTGTCTGCCACTCAGTCTTTCTGTTTGCCTGCCACTCAGTCTTTCTGTTTGCCTGCCACTCAGTCTTTCTGTTTGCCATTCAGTCTATCATGAATAATGCCGGTCTGCATTTCTCTGTCTGTCATCCTTCTTTATTATGTCTCTTTGTCCGCCCATTTAAAGGAATGTTCCTTTGAAGCTGTGGCAAGCCTGTCGCCCGTCTTTCTGTTTGTCTGCCATCCTTTTTTTATCGTCCCGTCGTGCTACGCCTGTCCGGCTTTTGACTGTCTGTCCATATAACATTCTGTCTGTCCCGTTCGTCCTTTCAGTCTGTCATATTGGAAATGGCGTCCTTTCTATTTGTGCTCCCGTCTTTTTGTTCATCTGTCCCTTCCTTCCTGTTTGTCTGTCCGCCCCGTCTTTCAAACCTGCTTGCCCATCCCTTCCAGCTATTCTGTCTGTCCATCCGTAATGACATTTTTAAATATTAATTTTTTTTATTTTATTTATTTTGTTTTTGTTCAAACCAACTGTCCTGTAACGACTATACTCCACCCTCAAACACTCCACAAATTAAGTCTTTTTCGTTTTAAGCTTCCTCCAGGGTTCGTTTCATTTCGTTTTTTATTGAAACGTTTAAGAGAAAAGATGACTATGGCGACGATTTTATGAATGGTTGTGAATAACCAAAATACCCACATCACAACAATGGTTTTCCTTTATATCGGTTATTTCCTTCTCCCAACTACCTCCTCCCCGCCTCAGAATGTTAACCTTCCAGAATACAAAAAAGGGGAGAAGCGGGAGCGAAGTAGAGGAATATCCTCACAAGCAGGGATGAAAGTTAGTCGTTAGTTATATTGAGTTGCATGCCTAGGTAGTATTATTGTATATGAATTGTAAGGATTTCGTGTAGCATGTTGGAGTGTGGAGTGTTTCTAACATGGTTGACATGATAACACCGAGTAATTCAATTCCAAATACTTTACATTATTGATGTTAATGTGTTTGATATGACTGCTGTTTGCTATTGCGGTGGAAGTGGTTGGTTAACTGTGCTGGCTGGGCTACACCAGACACAGAGGACTCTAAATGTCTGAGGGTAAAAGTCCAATTGGGGGGAAAGACATGGGAAAAAACTGTTAAGAGAAGGCCTTTGGTGTTAAACAATTTTTGAAAAATACTTTCCAAGATATTCCTAAAAGGCCTTCTACGGGAAGGTATACATAATTGGTTTATATATCTTTATTCCATTTAGATTTTTTTACAAAATTTTATTTCTATAGAAAATTTTAATCAAAATTTTATTTCTATAGAAAATTTATTTCAAAATTTGATTTTTAAAATTTTTTTTCAAATTTTATTTCTAATAGAAAATTTTGTCACACAATTTTTATTTCTATAGAAAATTTTGTCAAAATTTTTTTTCTATAGAAATTTGTACAAAATTTTATATCTATAGAAAATTTATGTCAACATTTTATTTCTAAGAAAATTTTGTAAAATTTAATTTCTATAGAAAATTTTCAAGAATTTTTTCTAGAAAATTTTTCAAAATTTTATTTTATACAAAAATTATGCAAAAATTTTTTATAGAAATTTGTCAAAATTTTATTTCTATAGAAAATTTGTCAACATTTTATTTCTATAAAATTTTGTCCAAAATTTATTTCTTTAGAAAATTTTGTCAAAATTTTATTTTCATAGAAAATTTTGTCCGAAATTTTATTTTCTATAGAAAATTTTGTCCAAATTATAGGTTTAACATTATTATTTCTATAGAAATTTCTGTCCAGACAATGTTTATTCCTCAATCATCTGATCAGCAAAACCACACAACATAATCACATTGCACAGCCAGTCAACAAACCCAAAACAATAAAAACAAACAAATGGTAAGACAAGTCAGTTAAAAAATAAACCCCAGCAAACTTCAACTCAAATCGATTGATTTGAAATTGGGCAAAGGAAAAAGAGAGATGTTTGTAGATAAGATTTATTTCGAATTTGCAAAAGCCGGCTATCATGGCAAAAAAACTTTTTTTTTTGGAAGGTTTCAAGTGTGGTTCATTGTTGGGTTTAATGAACTGGTTGATAGTTTTTGCCTGCAAGTGGAGGATGCTGATGAGGAATGTGGTAATTCCGAAACGTGCGTCCATCCAACCATCTTGCAGTCTAGAGGACTTTGCCCAAATAAATTTGACAAACATTCTTTTCCTCTGTTAGTTAAGCTATTCTTGTAGTTTAGTCAACGCACTGAGATCAAAACAACAAATAATTTTTTTCTAAGAAAACATTGACAAAATTTTATTTGTATAGAAAATGTTGACAAAATTTTATATCTATAGAAAAATATGTCCAAAATTTTATTTCTATAGAAATTTTGACAAAATTTTATTCTAAGAAAATTTTGACAAAATTTTTTTTTGTTTTAGAAAATTTTCTCAAAATTTTAATTTTATACAAAATTATGTCAAAATTTTATTTCTGTAGAAAATTTTGTTAAAATTTATTTTCTATAGAAAAAATTTGTCAACCAAATTTTATTTGCATAGAAAATTGTGTCAAAATTTTATTTTCTGTAGCAAAAATTTTATTTCTATGAAAAATTCTGTCAAATTTTATTCTATGAAAATTTTGTCAACAATTTTATTTTCTATAGAAAATTTTGTGAAATTAGAAGGACTTTGCCCAACAAAATTTGACAACATTCTTTTCCTTGTTGGTCAAGCTATTCCTTGTAGTTTAGTCCAACGCACTGAGATCAAAACAACAATAAGTTTTTCTAAGAAAAACATTGACAAAATTTTTATTCCTATAGAAATAGTTGACAAAATTTTATATCTATAGAAATAATTCAAATGTCCTAAGAAATTTTAATTTATCTAAAGAAAATTTTGACTAATTTTGTTTCATAAATTGTAATTTTTTTGGGTTTGAAAATTTTCTCAAAATTTTAATTTTATACAAAATTTATGTCAAAATTTATTTCCTGTAGAAAATTTGGGGTTAAAATTTTTATTTCTATAGAAACAATTTGTCAAAATTTTATTTCTAATAGAAAATTGTGTCAAAATTTTATTTCTGTATGGCAAAAATTTTATTTCTGATAGAAATATTTGTCAAAATTTTATTTCTATAGAATTAGTAAAATGTATTTTTGTCAGAAATTTTTAATATTTTTCTATAGAAAATTGTGACTTTGAAAATCGTAGAGACTTTGCCGCCAAAAATAAATTTTGACAAAACATTTCTTTTCCTCCTGTTGGTTAAGCTATTCTTGTAGTTTAGTCCCAACGCACTGACGATCAAAACGAACAAAAATAAGTTTCTTTCTAAGAAAACATTGCAAAATTTTATTTCTTAGAAAATGTGACCAAAATTTAATATCCTAGTAGAAAATATGTAAAATTTTATTTCTATAGAGAATTTTGACAAAATTATTTTCGTAAAGAAAATTTTGACAAGTTTTATTTCTATAAAAATTTGACACAATTTTTTGTTTAAGAAATTTTCTCCAAAATTTTAAATTTTATGCAAATTATGTCAAAATTTTAAAATTTCTGTTAGAAAATTTCGTTTAAAATTTTATTTCTATAGAAAAAAATTTGTCCAAAAATTTTGTTTCTATAGAAATTGTTGTCCAAAATTTATTTCTGTAGCAAAAAAATTGTTATTTCTATAAGAAAATTTGTCAAAAATTTTTATTTCTATAGAAATTTGTCCAAATTGTATTTTGTAGACAAAATTTGTCCCAAGTATTATATTCGCTATGAGAAATTTTTGGTCCCAAAATTCTTATTTCTATAGTAATAAAAAAGTTTCTAGTAGAAAATTTTGACAAAACATTTGTGAAAATCTGTTAAAATTTTATTTCTATAGATTTGTTTTCAAAATGTTATTTCTATACAAAATTTTGTCAAAAATTTATTTCTATAGAAAATTTTTCAAAATTTTATTTCTAATTGAACAATTTTTACAAATCTTGTTTCTGTAATAAATTCTTTGCATCAAAAATTTCTACAATCTACCAAACCAAATAAAAAATCTACGCATTGTTGGATAGAATTCTACCACTGTGGCACCATGCTTTCAATGCCTTTAAAAAGGCCCCAAAAATTAACTTTTTCAAAAGATAATGTCTTTCTCATAGGTGATTGGTATTTCGAAGATTTTTCCATTGTATAGCCAAGTGGTTCTTAAGAAGAATGATTTTTTTTCTTTGTCCTGAACACAACGTTGGTGCTTGACTGCGTGTTGTTTTATTTTTATTTATTCAAAGTATTTAGAATTTTATGATCTTTTTATGTGTTCTTTTGTTTTTGTTTTTTTTTTTCTATGCTCCTTTTTTATTCCTTATTCGCTTCGCTTCATTTTATTATTATTTATTTGTTTGAGGATTACGATTTGCTGTGAAGACAGAAATGTGCTCCTTTAGTCATCATTTCCTTTTGCTTTATTAAGAGGATTACTTTCTATGATAGAGCTAAAGACACAATGAGGGCTTTTGAGCGGTAGTAGCATATGTGTAGGTGGTTGAAAAAACTCAAAAAACACAAGTCTAAATTATTATGTTAATATTCCCTAAATAACAAAAATATAAGGAATTTTGTACATGGAGAAAAAAATATGGAATTGTAACAAATGGGAAGAGCAAGAGTTGAAATAAATTAGAAATTTAGAGCAATTAGTTTCAAAAAACTGGAACCGCAGTAAAATAAAACCACTTCCGATCCTTAGAGCTATGGTATGATATTAAGCTTTGGATTTTTTATTTTAAATTCCCAAGGTTAGGTATGTGACAGTCCGATATTTTAGACTCCCCAACTTCGAACTATCCAGTAGAGGTGTGACGTGAGTAATTTTTGCTCACACGACAGCTCCGACGGGAAAATCATATTCACGCAACCCGACATATTATTTGGTAGGAGACTCCACCGACTCAACGAAAAAAATATTGAATAAAAAACCTCCTCCAACGCACGAAGAAACTTTTTAAAAATGTCGTGACTCAACGAAAAATGTCGTTAGACTCACGAAATAGTTTTATGAGTGATTACCTATAGACTGACTGAAAACATGAGTATGGTTAAAATTGCTATAAATAATCTACCACCTGTAGATTTATGTCCTTAACAATATAGGAAAAAATAAGCATTATTTTCGTGACGTAGTTTTTTCACGGCACAATTGGTTACTCACGGCCACACTAACGAATTACGTTTCGTCTCCGCTCAGCGTCGACTGGTCTCATGCGCATCAGCCAGTTGCGTAGTAAGGCCCGGAGAGAGTCAGCCTGACAGAATCGAAAATTTGCCCCCTTGAATGGACAACCGCTAATAATGCCATCCAGTTAAACCTAGTCTTAAGATAATACAAATCATTGGCTAATGCCCCCCTTGTTAAAATGTCTAGAATAGGAGATCCGTTTCAACTTTCGGCGTGCCACCTCAATAGTAAACTAAACATTTTATAGAATTGCATATTTTCTATGAATAATTCAATATCTATAAATCTATTTCTATTAATAATTTGAAAATTCTAATAAGTAAATTACATTTGTCAACGATTATATTTGAATTTAATAGAAATCAAATATCATTCTATAAAATACAAATTTGACAAATTTCAATAAATAAATTGACAAATTTCTATGGAAAATTTGACAATTCTAAATCATTTCAAGCATAGAATTTTGACAAATCTAGGGCCTAACGGAACTCACAAGGAGAACTTTCCGGTAGTATTTTATAGATTTTTTAATATCTCAATTTAACTAACGTATTCACACTTGCTCCGCGTGTCTAAATAATAATATTCTAATTCAAGAAATTTATAGCATATAGTTTATTTCAAATGTAAATCTGTAGTTTGGAAATTATTCAATTAATGCTTTGGATTAATACAGTTAGGTGACTGATTTTGTAATTTAAAATTTAAAAATCTACACTATTGTGGAACACAATATAATCTTAATCTACATTTAAAGTATTTTTCGAGTTTTTAGTTAAAATACTACATTTTGTAAGGATTTTCATAGTTATATGTTCATAACAAAATAAAGTTAAAGATTATGCTTTATGAAATGGGGAGGATTCCTTGTTTGATGTATTGACTACAAATTTTAGGGACAAAAATGAGCTTCCAAGAAATAAAGAGTTTGAACCAAAAATTGGGTTGATTAAGCTCGGAAAATAAACATGGTTGGGAGGGTGTAAGATGTCGGTGGCACCTAGACCTAAGCCACCTATTTTCACTAGTTATGGCAATAAGCAATAAGTAGCACATTCTTCGGATTGAGAACCGTATAGGGAGAATCGTTACAACTATCTAAACAAACAAAAAATTTTCTATAGAAATAAATTTTGGACAAAATTCTATGAAAAAAATTTTGACAACATTTTCTATAGAGATAAAATTTTAACAAAATTTCTATAGAAATAAAATTTTGACCAAAATTTTCTATAGAAAATAAAACTTGACCAAAAATTTCATGAAAAATAAAATCTTGACAAAATTCTATAGAAATAAAAATTTTGACAAAATTTTCTATATAAATAAAATTTTGACAAAATTTTCCTATAGATTAAATGTTTTTGAATTTTCTATAGATTGTTGCTTAAATATTTACCTTCTTTAGATAAATTTGACAAATTTTCTGTATAATTTTGATATTTTTTGCATAAAATTATAAAAAAATTAATACATAGATATTTACTTTGTTGTATTACATATAGCCACTCTTTATAACAATTAATTCATCCTGTTCTTCGTTTCGGAATTCCTTGTTTTTTCAGATCACAATGAACATGGTCCTGGTTTGCGTACTGCTGTATTGCTGCCAATTGACCAAAATATCGCAAGTCAATATATATGCATATGCATTATGGGCATCATATTTTAAATATATTCAGGGTTTTTGTTTCCAATCCGCTTCTTATTATTATTGAAAAATAAATATAATATGGCCTTATGGGTTTTATTTTAAATTTGAGGAAATAAAGTTTTGTAAAAACCCACTGATTTTCTTTCACTGTGAGTCTTGTATGGTCTATACAACTACAACTGGACAGACAAAAAAGACGGACGACTATCATTTAAAGCCATAATAATTACATCTGTACATAACCGAAAGATACAAATTGTAGAAGGTTAATTCAGTGTAATTGTTTAAAAGGCAGGTTTACACCAATTCACACGAAACTTAAGGTGTTAAGTGCTGTCAGAGAAAGAGAAAGAGAGAGAGAGTGGCATACATGCACACTCTAACAGACATCTACAAGTGCCCTTTATAAGGTATAATGAAATGAAAAGATACTAACCACCCACCCCTCATCGTCCCTCTTCAGCAACAAACCACACACACATACACACACATATTGCAGCTACGAGTCAAGTACAAA